>UESW01003910.1:1526269-1553114 GCA_900491605.1 Calamus simplicifolius | reverse complement strand
AATAGAAAGTTATGTTGATGTTAAACAGAAAGATTTGAAATTTCATGTTGAAGATCATTTGGAAGTTTTTCTAATCAACGATGTGAATGAGATTTGTGTTAGAGGTGATTTGGGTCACAATGCATTGGGCTATTTGAGATTTTAATCAAAATATAGGAGGTGGCTTATAGCTTAGCACTACCTTCATTACTCTTTGGGGTGTTTAATATGTTTCATATCTTTATGATTGAGGAGGTGTATTTCAAACCCCCGTTATGTGTTAGAACTTGAACCAATTTAGCTTAAGAAAGAATTGACCTATGAAGATCATGTTGTGCACATTGTGGACTGCAAGGATTAAGTTCTGAGATGGTGTAGTATTCCTTATGTCAAAGTTCAGCGGAATAATTATTCTGAGAGGGAGATTATCTGGGAGTCTAAGGAGAAAATGAAAAAGAAACATCCTCAATTATTTGTATCTTATTACAGATCAACGATGTATCGATGACGGTGACTTTTAAATGAAATTTAGCTGATTATGAGATAGAAAAATTGGATTTGTATTCTATTGGATGTATATCAAATTTCGAGGATGAAATTTTTATAAGGGGGGGAGAATGTAACCCCCCGTAAATTATTATGAGGGAATGTAACTCTTAGTATTTATTTTGGGGACACTTGGCATCTTGACTCCCTTCTGACGTTTAGATTCCCATTGCGACGTCTGGTTTCTTGGGTTTTCGCATGTCGGATGGGTTCCCATCTTCTATTGATCCGAGGCGTCGCGTGGGAGAATAAAAGGAGTCGAAGGATGACTCTCTCGTTCACCCTGATGCACACCTCTTCCAGGTAATCCCTTGCCCATCCTCTTAATGCCCGAGAGAGAGAGAGAGCCGGGAAGAGAGAGAGAGAGCCCAAGAGAGAGAGATAGCCCAAGAGAGAGATAGCCCAAGAGAGAGAGAGATAGCCGGAAGAGAGAGAGAGAGAGAGAGAGAGCCCGAGAGAGAGAGAGAGAGAGAGAGAGAGAGAGAGAGAGAAAGGGAGAGCAAGAGAGAGACAGCGCGTGAGGGAGACAGAGAGAGATGAGAGAGCCGGCCGGACGAACCTTGGTTCAGGCCCGACGGCGTGCTCGCCGCCGCGCCGGGCCTGAGCCTTGGCCGGCGACCCCGCCGGCGCCGGGGGAGGCATCCGGCGGGGTGGTGGTGGAGAGAGAGAGGAGAGAGAGGGCCAATTGGCCCTCCTCTCGTGCGGTGGCGGAAGCCATGGTTCGGGACCGGCGGCGTGCTCGCCGCCTCGTCGGGCCCGGGCTTTGGCCTGTCGCCTCCACCGGCGCCGGGAGTGCGTCCGGTGGAGGTCCAGCCGGCCAAGGTGGCCGGCCGTGCCGCTGGCACAGTGATGTGCCGCGCGGATCGTGAGAGAAAATTAGGGAGATAAGAGAGAAATTGATGAGATAGGAGGGGAGGAGGTGGCTAGCCACGACGGCAGCCGGTTCCGGTCCGGCCAACGATGGCCGGACTGCCCCCAATTAGCCGGAGATGACGTCGGCACAGTAAACAGCCGTGCGGACGATTATCATGTGAGAGAGAGAAATTGAAAGAGAGAGAGGGAGGAAGGAGGCCGGCCGCGGCGGCGGCCGGCTCCGGCCCAGCCTCCGGTGGCCGGGCCGGACGAGATTAGGCCGACGGTGGCCCTGGCCGCCGGCCAGAGGATGTCCCCTGTTTCGGGCGAAACAGGGGAGCGGGGGTTTGGTCGTTGGCCATGGGCCGGCCTGGTTTGGGCCTTTTGGGCCGTGCAAGGATGAGTTTTGGGGCTGGTTTTTGGGCCCCGTAACGGGCTGGAATTAGCAAGAAAATTATATGGTTAGAATCTGGGTGAATTCTAGTTTTATGGGGTATTTTTACTTCCCCAATTGGATGTGTATAGTGGGAGATATTCGAGCCCGAAGTTGGGTCCGTGAACTAGTCTGGGTAGGGTCTTAAGGGTCATTTTATTAATTGGATTTCAGTGAATTAATTATGTACATTGATCCTGTAGGTGCCCAGACATTTGATTAGTTGGTTCATCACTTGGATTTTGCATAGGAGGTAAGTAAGACTATTATGCAATTTAATTGTTTAATTAATAAATTGAGTATATACAGTTTGCATGCATTTTTATAAATTAACTGAATTGTCTATGTGGCATGGAACTGTGGATTTCAAATGAACAATTATATGATTATAATGATTGGTAATATTGTAAGAAATGATTTATTGATGTATATGCCAGAATTGTGATTGCCTGTACGGCATGTTTATATTGAGGTGATTATATGCATTTCCTTGTACTGTGCAAACCACTGTGAGATATTGTGAGATACAGATGCATGATGCACATGAGATGAAAATGTTAAATAGATTTATATGTGTCACCGCGGTTCTCCTTTACTATGGCCCCACACATTGTAGATGTGTTCTGTATGATTTTTATGGCCACACACTGGAGATGTATTCTGTTATGATATGGCCCCACATATTGTAGACATGTTCTGTATGATTTTTACGGCCTCCCACACTGACGAGTGTGTTCTGTTATGGTATGGCCCACATGTCTTACAATGTGTTCTGTATGATTTTTATGGCCACATACATCGTAGAGTGTGTTCTGTTATGGTATGGCCCACACATCGTACAATGTGTTCTGTGGATGTTGAGGGCCACGCATCTGGAGGATGTGCTCTGATTGAGGTATTGCAGGGCCGTGGGACACATAGGAAATCTATAAACAGTGAGTTTGCTAGAGTGCATATTCTGATGATTATCAAATGTTCAATTTATGTTAAGTTGACAAGATGCATATGTTGATGGCATGTTAAATGTAATTCAAGTATGATATGATTGTATAATAGGCTTACTTATTGAGTGTAAACTCATTAAACCTTCACAATATTTTTCAGAGCCTCAGGGTTGATGATGGATATTCGGAGTTGATGGAGCTTTCAATAAATAAAATAAGGACCATTGCATTGGTGTAATCTTATGATGTTTGTGTGTAGGGCTTGTAGTAGCCCCACTTTATTAGCATGATTTGGATGTAGGGTTGGATACCAAAAACTTATAACTATCAATTGTATTATGGTTAGTTTTCATATTTATTGCCGATTGGATCGTATATCAAGATTTTAAGACGCCTTGCGTGCCCGGCACGCGGCGGGTTGTCATCCTAGCTCAAAAAATTTTGGGTCTGGGGCGTGACAGGAGATCAGCAATCAACAAAAATAGGGAGAAGGCTCTCGCTGAAGAGTCCCTCCAGGGCTCAGAGCAGAGCGCTAATGGTAGAAGATAGGACAAAAGGATAGAGGGTTCTAATGAGCAAATGCGCGCGTACTTGAGGAGTCGACAGACGACTCTATTTATAGAGGATCACCTGATTTCCTGGGGGCGTCGTGGGTCCGAAAGTCGTTAGGTCTGAATCCAGTTTGTTATAAGGTCGGTAAGATTCGTATCTTGTTGGTTAGAGGATCGATGGCTAGGAGAGCTTGTTGATGTCTTGAGATTTGGTGGGGACATAGGCTCCAGGGCCCTAAGCCACTCTCGCGGGTCCTAGACCACTCCCGGATATGATTTCTATTTGGAATCTCACAAATTGGGTTCTCCCGCGTCGAATTCGCAGAGGCATAAATATCGCTCGGACTAGGCCGAGCGATGGGAGAGATCGGCTAGAGGGGCCGAGAGACGATATAGCCCGGCTAGGGCCGAGAGATGATATAGCTCGGCTGGGGCCGAGAGAGGTGATCCGTGCCTTGGGAGTCCTTGGCTCGGCGAGGGGCTAAGACGTCCCAACTTACCGAGGCTGACTTATCCCAGGCGGGTGTCGCATAGCGGGTAGGAATCAGGGCTAGCCCTAGCCATGTGCACGATTATTGATACACAATGATTTTACCCCTCAACATATGCCCCCCACTCCCTAGTTTGAAGCGTAGGTTCGGGGGCATAGGGAGTATAATTCCAGGTGGCATGACTTGAACGGAGGGATCCGGGTTTGACAGCCTGTGCAATGATGCCCTATTTAATGCTGCGCGGCCGCCGTGCCTTTGTGAGATATGCCTTTACAGGGCACGTCACATAAGGCTCCTTTGAGGCGGCGGTTGGGGAATTGCCATGTAGCAAATCCCAATTTTTATGGCATCCACAATGGCAGTTCTGGGCGTCTCGGTTGGGACACCCTATCTTTCTCTTAAGGCGGTTTCTTTGGGGGGAAGCAGAGTCGAAATAGCGTCGTTCCTGTTCGCAGCGCTCTCTTGTTCCTCTTTGGAGAATCTTGCTCTATGCTTCCTCTGTAGTCTTGCTCGATGTTTCTCTCGGCCAGCAGGATGATGAGCCCCGACGATATGGTTTCGGAGATTGCCACCGAGGATTTGGGGAGGATACGCCAAAAGTATGGCATTCCCCCAGATGTCCTTCTGAGATTGCCGGAGCCCAAGCATAGGGTTTCGCAAGATCTGAAGCATGGGGTCTTTCTTTATGAAGACAGTCTGAAGCGGGCCTTCGATTTCCCCTTCACCCCTTAGTGAAGGAAATCATGAGATTCTACAATATCTGCCCGACGATGGTGGCTCCCAACAGTTGGCGGAGCGTCATCGGGTTTATCTTGATGTGCAGCCGGATTCAGGTAATGGCAACTCTTCTCTCTTTTGCGCATGTTATTATTGATGCATGGGAGGAAATCAGAATGGCCTTACATCGGACCTCGGAGGTCATTCAAGACGATAACGGATAAGCCATCGTCTATAAAGGAGTGGAAGGTCATTCAAGACGATAACGGATAAGCCGTCGTCTATAAAGGAGTGGAAGGTCAGGTTTTTCATTGCTGAGGGGAACATTGGCTCTAACTTTCCCCAGGGATGGGGAAACTTTGTTCGAGACATGGAAGCACATCTGATTCTATCTGAGCAGGAGAAGGAGGACTTGGAGGTCCTTCGTGATGGTAGGACGTTTTCGGCCAATAATTTACTATCGGAGGAGGCTCTTTTCGCCGCCGAGCTTAGTCCCTTGACCCGCATAGTAAGTTTTTCTTTTTTCATTGATTTCACTCGAGCAAATATGTCTCGGTCTGACCGCTTTCTCTCTGTTCCCGTAGCCAAGAAGTCTGAACTATCGGGCCGTATCAAGAAAGGGTTTAGCAAGCGCCCGAGGGAGAGCAGCAGAGGGGAGAAACGCAAGCCCGAGAAAATGGCTCATTTTTCCGAGGAGCGCTCGCTAGAGGTTGGAGCAGTCGCGGCGGAGGTGCTAAAAGCAGAGGAGGATACAGAGAGGACTGCTGAGGTCCCCTGTCCTCTAGTGGTGGAAATAGTAGACAGCCCGGATGAAACTCCGCTGGCTTGTTTGGAAGCCCCTTCTTTTGAAGGTGGGCCAATGGCTGGCACGGCGAAGGTCGATGCCTCTAAGGGCCCTCCTCCGAGCGAAGAAATGCCTTCGGCCTTGGTGGGAGGATAGGAGGGATCGATCACAATCTTCGAGGCTCAAGAGAAGCCTTCCATTGGAGGGCTCCCCCGGAGGGATTTAAGGGCGGCAACGTTGGGCCGACTGTAGTGGGGGCTCAAAAGGAGCCTACGGCTGGAGAACTTCCTCCTGGAGTGGTTGGGGAAATTGATGAATAGACTGAGGCATTGGTGGAGCCTGCGGGAGAGGAGCAGGTGCCTGTGATCGAGGGAAGGAGCTCGGACAAGGAGAGAGCAAGGTAAAGGTCTCACAGCCGAGGCTTCTTCCACCAAAGGTTTGGGAAAACTGGCGCCTGGGCTGGCCGAGTTATCCGAGGAATCCCAAGTTAGAATTCTCCTGAGGGAGGCCGGGAGGTCAAAGGCTTCTCAGTCGGAGGTCGCTCGACCGATCCTTCGGACGGGGACGGTCAGCCCGGTAGCTCGGAATCGGCCATCGAGGCGGTGTTTGCTGCCCTAATGAGGTCAACACTGTACCCAGGTGCGGGTCCCTCGGCGAATGAGTTCGCAGACCTAGACCTGGTTGATGCCACGTTTGGCCAGCGGAATGTGGTGATGGAAGCCCATCTTCTTCCCGAGATCAATAATTCTACCCTCATGGGGCTAGCCAGGTCCTACATCTCTCGGGTGAGTTATTATTCCCGAATAGTGAGTGCTTTCTGGTTAGCTTGGTCGTGCTCTTCTCACTTGTGCTTCATTCTGCAGAGTGTCTTGATCACCAGGGCACTGTGCTGGCGCTTGAACCTGGCAACAGGGGCCAGCGCCCAGGCCAGGAGAGTCAACACCGAGCTTCGATCGTGAGCGGAGGCGTCAGATACATTCGAACAAGCTCTAGGTATCGCCCACGAGAATTTGGCGAAGATGATGGTGTTGCATCAGGCTGCCCTAGATGACGCGTCCAAGCTGAGGCTCGAAGTTAAAGAGCTACGAGGGCTCCTAGCGAGGTACGATGATGCATGCCTGGAGTTATCGCAGATCAAGTCCAGGCATGCTGGAGAAATGGAGACTGTCAAGAAACAGTTTAGTGAAAGCCTAGGCAGGCAGAGGAGAGAGGCCATCGAGGAGAGAAATCGCCTGAACAAAATGCTTGGCGAGCTGGAGGAGAAGGTATGGCAACTCAACCACGGTATAGCTGACAGGGATGACAGGATCAAATGGGACCAGAAAAGTTAACCCAGCTCGATAGCGAGCTCTCCCAATCCTGGGGAGAAGCTAACAGTAGGCAGTCGAAGATCAGTGATCTCAAGGGCAGAATCGAGCAGGTTAAGGCTGATAAATTAAGGGCTTTTGATGAGGTCAAGGAGTTGACCAAGAAGTTATTCTTTCAGGAGGAGGAGGTATGGTACTACCCCTTTTTGGCTTCCCTTGCTGGCTCACTGTGGCACCGGCTAATTCTGTTTTTGCAGATGAAGAAGGCAGAGCTGGAGAATCGGAGCCGGACACAAACTCTGCAAGAGGAATTTGCATCCAGCCGAGGGAGGAGCTCAGAGCTCGAAAGGCGGGTTGCTGAGACCGAGGAGCAGATTGCCTTACTGCGGAGTCAAACAGCTGAAACCGAGGGGCAGGTCACCCTACTTCGAAACCAAGCTGCTGAAGCCGAGATGCGGCTCGCTCTACTCAGGGGCGAGCAAGATGTAATTTGTGCCGATGCCTTCCAGCTTGGTGTGGAGGATGTTCGAAATAAGATATCCAAGGAGCATCCAGAATGGGACCTCTCTTTCTTGGATGTTGAAACATCTGAGGCTTGTACCCCAGGGGCTGAAGAGGCCGAATATGATGATGTTTCAGACGTTGACCTCGACGATGTCCTGGATGCCAGTGAGGCCACGGCCCCTGAAGAACGATTCAAATCCGTCTCCAAGGAAACGACAACCTTCGAAGTGGGCGAAACGAGCCAGGCTTCTCCGAGCGTTGTTGAGGGCATTGCCAGAACTGATCCAGCTCCTGACCCTTGAGAGTTATTTGTGTACTTTTGCTTTTTTAGATATGTAACTTGGTTTAAAGTTTCCAATGAACAGGCCCTCGGCCTCCATTTGCTTGTCTTTTTAGTCAATCTTTTTGTTGCAGACTTCCTTTCGGCTGCGAACAAGTTACGACTTGTTCACGTTCTTCGGCCGACTTAGTTCGGATTTAAGTAAATGTCTCGGTCAAGGCCGAGGTATAGGGATAGCTCTAATGAAGCCGAGTGACGTGACAGCTCGGGTTAAGCCGAGAGATAAGATAGCTCGGTAGGTGATGGCCAAGGATTGCAAAGGTATCCTGGTCAGGGCTGAAGTTGGGTGATTCAGCCTGCGCAAGGCGAAGAGGTGGGCACGCTTTCCGAAATGAGTTTGGTCCCAAGAAGGAGGGTGTTTACCGGTGCGCCATCATTTATTTATCCTTTTTGGTAAAGGGGGAGCGATTCCTTGCTTCCCGCAAGCGGCCACGGAAGCGATGACGCATGGCAAGGTTTTATAGTAGTGGCGTTGGAACCGACGGCTTGGGTGATCGGGACGCTCGCCCGAGGTAATTTAAATACCATGGGTGGTACGCCATCGTTAACTATTTCCTCTGCTGATCTCTTGTTGGCTTGTCTAATCTTACAGTAACAGGATGGCTCCCGAGAATGGAGGAAGGTCAACTGGGATGCCAAGCAGCGTTGCTGGTAGCCTTGGGGTGCCTCGCTCGGGCCGCACCACAATAACTGTGGACGGGGAGGTTCTGGCGTCGCTACTCGCAGACCATGAGCAAGTCCAGAGAATGGCCGAGCAACACCTGGCCATCTCGGCAAGAGAGATTGAACTCCTTTGCCAAGCCAACAATAGGCTAGAGCGGGAGGTGGCATTCCTTCGGCAGCAATTGGCTGATTCGGCTCTACAGCACTGGGAGGTTCGGCGGCGCCCGGAGGAAGTAGCAAGCCCCCGTGAGGGCTAATGTATCTTTTCTTTGTTTTCCCCTTTTGTAATAAACGGAGAAAGTTTTTTTGGAACTTCCTCATTTGTTGTCGTTTTTGAAGTGTTTTTCCTTATCATCCGAGTCTTTTGGAACGAAATATTCTCCTGGGGAACCTCCGGCACAACATCCTCATTTTGACCGATGTAAATGGGACTTGTAGGTTTCAGTTGGAGCATTGCATATCGCTTGGTTTTTGTCGCGGTTTTTGACAAAAGACGCGATCTGGCCTTGGCTAAGGCTTATGTTCATAGAATGTGCACTCCGACCTTAACCGATGCTTACGCATTCTGGGTGTAGGTTGGGGCTTATTTCATGTCTCATTATCGTTGAGACAAAAGTAGTTACCTCAGACTGGACTGAAGTACAAGATCACGTTCAGTCATGCTAAACTAAAAGAAAATACTTCGGTTTATTCCGAAGTATGGGGGCAATTTCGGCCTCAAGTCAAAACGCAAGGCAATGTCTCGGTTTACGTCGAGTTGCAATGGATAGTTTAGCCGAAGAAGGGAATACCGAGGTATGTTTATTGAGGAGTACTTGGCTTCCGTGCCCTTTTTATGACTTGCCGATGATTTTACCTTTTCCAAGGAGCTAATCTTCTCTTTGCCGAAAAGGATAATACGGCTCTGTGGTTTGCAAAAAGTCGCCTCGGTACTTTCCTGGGATACTCATCAGGTCGACTTTTTCCAAGGCGGGTCGTTTCAATGTACGACGCAAGCGCTTGTTTGCCATTGGAGGGTGTCATTTTCATTGGATTTTCTAGGTCTGCCCGTATCTCTAAGATCAATGGGCGATTTTATGCATTTAAGACCTATGATCCGGGATCAGAGGAAATCTTCTGGCGTACGTCATGGGCTGAGCAACGCGTTTGGCGCGCATCGAAGGGTGCTATTTTCATCCTAGGAAGCCACGTGGCAGCGTGGATTGGGCATTTTGAACCTCGGGGCTTGCTGCTTTAACAGTTGCTCCCGGTCCATTTTGCCTATAAAAAGGGGAGGAAGGGGCCGTGCTAGGCCATCCCCAAAATTTTCTTCTCTTTGAGCTGTGAAAATTTTCATGATATATGCGTCCCTAAAGCTGAGAGTGGAGGGACTGAGTTTTCCTTTTGTAAGCCACCTTCCTACGGATAGCCGGGGTGACGAAGGAGCTGCTGGAGAGTAGCTCATCGTCAAGGGAGGAGCTTCGGAGATCATATGGAGAGTTCACAGGAGGTCCGTAGACATCACATGGAGAGCGCACATATGCGCTTCCAGTGTGTCCTTTGTAGTTTGCTATTGGGGTCGTAGGGTAGGAAGTGCACATGTACCCCCGTAGCATGCGCGGACTTTTCCTTTCCCCTCTGGCTGGATGCTTAGCCCCTTCGTGCGGGGAATCTTTCGCCATGTGAAGAGGGAGTTGAGAGCAGTGAGGGGTTGATGGTCCCCTATCTCTCTCAATCGGGCAGCGACCTGCAGCCCAGCATTCCACCCAGGGGGAAGGCTTCCTCAGCATCTGCATCCACGGCTCTGTGCCTCCTTTTGGATCTCTTAATTCATCCAGAGGACCCGTGGGAAGCCGGCCTTGCTATCTATCAGGGCGAGCTGGTTGGTTGCCTAATCTTTTGGGCCATATGCCGAAGCGTCATTGTTAACCAAAGCTGACTGAAGCAGTTCGGCTGAGCTATTTTCTCGTTTTTATTTCTTGTGCTTTGATGCACTTGTAACTCCTCTCCGGATGTTGTAACTTTTCTTTTGATAAGGAAATAAAGAAAGTTTTTATTCCTTCTTTCTTTAGCACCTGCTTCTTTTTTGCGCTGAGAGTTGTTGCTCCCACATCATGCTTTTTATGTCGCAGCATATTTCGGCAGCACTATTACTGCTTTGTTCTTGCTAAGACCAATGTATGGTCCTTAGTGGAGAATACGTATATCTATTTGCGAGTCAAAGAGGGACCTGGGCGGTCTTGTGGAGTCATGAGGTTAGCATGATCCTGTTTGCAGAATGAAGCAGGTGTTTCTTCGGGGAAAGATAGCTCGTGGCATATTTTTGCTGTTGAATTGTGGGAGGTCTTTTGCCTCTACTGAGGTATAATAGGACGCCTTAGTTGCGTCAGGGCATTGGAGAGATTACTTGACTAGGCCGGGGCCTCAGGATATCGCTCGGTTGTTGCCGAGGATTAAGGATGTCACTCGGTTGTTGCCGAGGTTTTTATTCTTTAGTTCCGATCGGGGCTTGTTAGCTGCCTGAACCTTGAGCGATGTTCTGAAGATTATTTAATCCGGCCAGGGCTTGTAAGCTACCCGAATCCGAACAATGTTTCTTTGCCGTTTGGTTCGTCGAGGCTTGTAAGCTACCCGAATCCAAATGATGTTTCTTTGACGTTTGATTCGGCCGGGGCTTGTAAGCTGCCCGAATCTGAACGACGTTTTTTGATGCTTGGTTCGGTCGGGGTTTGTAAGCTGCCCGAATCCGAACTATACTTCTTTGATGTTTGGTTCAGTCGGGGCTTGTAAGCTACCCGAATCCGAACGATATTTCTTTAATGTTTGGTTCGGCCAGGGCTTGTAAGCTACCCGAATCCGAACGATGTTTCTTTGACATTTGGTTCGGTCGGGGCTTGTAAGCTACCCGAATCTGAACGACATTTTTTCGATGCTTGGTTTGGCCAGGGCTTGTAAGCTGCTCGAATCCGAACTATGCTTCTTTGATGTTTGGTTCGGCCGAGGCTTGTAAGCTACCCGAATCCGAATGACATTTTTTGATGCTTGGTTCGGCCGGGGCTTGTAAGCTACCCGAGTCCGAACGATATTTCTTTAATGTTTGGTTCGGCCGAGGCTTGTAAGCTACCCGAATCCAAACAATATTTCTTTGACGTTTGGTTCGGCCGGGGCTTGTAAGCTACTCGAATCCGAACGATGTTTCTTTGATGTTTGGTTCGACCGGGGCTTGTAAGCTACCCGAATCTGAACGACGTTTTTTCGATGCTTGGTTCGGCCAGGGCTTGTAAGTTGCTCGAATCCAAACTATGCTTCTTTGACGTTTGGTTCGGCGGGGCTTGTAAGCTACCCGAATCCGAACGATGCTTCTTTAACGTTTGGTTCGGCCGGGGCTTGTAAGCTACCCGAATCTGAACGATGCTTCTTTGAAGTTTGGTTCGGTCGGGGCTTGTAAGCTACCCGAATCCAAATGATATTTCTTTGACGTTTGGTTCGGCCGGGGCTTGTAAGCTACCCAAATCCGAACGATGCTTCTTTGACATTTGGTTCGGCCGGGGCTTGTAAGCTACCCGAATCTGAAAGATATTTCTTTGACATTTGGTTCGGTCGGGGCTTGTAAGCTACCCGAATCCGAACGATGCTTCTTTGACTTTGGTTCGGCTAGGGCTTGTAAGCTACCCGAATCCGAATGATGTTTTGGAGATCACACGGCTCCCAGCTGCGCCGGGAGCGCTCGGCCACACCAAGCCTTCGCGGAGTGTAATTTGGCATAGCCGAGATATGTAGCTCTGGCTCAAGCTTGGCCTAGCCGAGGTACGAGATTTGGCTTAAGGAGATAGCTCGGTTGTGCCGAGAATGGATGCGTGAACGATATCTATTTTCCATTATGACTTTTTGAAGAAATGACCGTAGCAGTCATGCCGCGGATCATAAAACAAGATGCCAAAGCTGTAAATTGGGCGAGTCTATAGGGAGCGTATTCTATTGATGATATACGCGGAGGTTGTTCGAACTCCACGTCCGAGGAATCGATTTCCCGTTTAGGTCTTGGAGCTTGTAGGTGCCAAGTCCGATGACTTCCGCCACTTGATAAGGACCTTCCCAATTTGGAGAGAGCATTCCTTGCTCCAGTGGCTTGGAGACAGATGCTTTCCGGAGGACAAGATCGCCGGGCGAGAAGGATTTGCCCTTGACTCTAGAGGCATGGTAGCGGGCCACTCTTTGCTGGTACACGGCCATTCTGATTCGAGCTTTTTCTTGATCTCTTCCACCAAGTCGAGATTGGTTCGAAGCTGCTCGTTGTTAGTTTCTTCTGAGTAGCTTTCCACTCGCGGAGAGGGAAGGCCTATCTCCACGGGGATGACAGCTTCCGTGCCAAAGGCCATTCGGAACAGGGTCTCGCCAGTGGGGATTCTCTGGATAGTGCGGTAGGCCCATAGAACATGATGAAGTTCGTCCACCCATCTGCCTCGGGCTCTGGTGAGCCGAGCCTTAATCCCTTGAAGCAGGGTCCGGTTTGTTACCTCGGCTTCTCCGTTGGCTTGCGGATGCCCTACTGAGGTGAGGCAATGACTGATGCCATGATCCTTGCAGAACTCCCGAAACTTGGGATTATCAAATTGCTTGTCATTGTCGGTGATGATGGTATGCGGGAGGCCAAAGCGGCAAATGATGGATCTCCACACGAAGTCCCTAGCTCGAGCTTCGGTTATCTGAGCTACTGCTTCGACCTCGACCCACTTAGTAAAGTAGTCGATGGCGACAAATAAAATTTTCTTTGTCCAGTGGCGAGGGAAAAAGGACCAAGAATATCTATCCCCCACTTAGCAAAAGGCCAAGCGGATGAAATAGGGACCAAACTAGCGGAGGGGAGCCTCTGGATGTTGGAGTGCCTCTGACACGGGTCACAGGCTCGGACGAGATCATCGGCGTCCTTTTGCATGGTAGGCCAGTAATATCCTTGGCGCAGCACCTTGTGGCACAGAGATCGACTCCCCAGGTGGTTGCCGCATATTCCTTCATGTACCTCCCGAAGAGCATAATCAGCTTCGGTCGGACGGAGGCACTTGAGCAGCGGCATGGAAAAGGACCACTTATACAGTTGATCGTCGATCAGCACATAGTGGGTAGCTTGCAATCTCAGTTTCCTTGCTTCCTAGCGGTCGGCTGGGAGCGACCCTTCTTTAAGATACTTTAATATTGGGTCGAACTAGGATGGCTCGACCTCAATCTGTATCACTCGGTCTGCCTCCGCGATGCTAGGTTTTTCTAGGATTTCCAGGGGAAACTTTTGCTCGGAACTCATCGACTCCGCGGTCGCAAGTCGGGATAACAGATCGGCATGAGCATTTTTGGATCTGGGGATCTGGATAACTTCAAATTCAGAGAAATGAGAAAGCAAGTCCCGCACCTGCCGGAGGTACGAATCATATTAGGCTCCCGGGCCTCGAATTCGCCCCGCATGTGATCGGCCACCAACTGAGAGTCGGTAAAGGCATTCAACCTCTTCACTTTTAGATCACAGGCGATTCGGAGTCCAGCGAGCAGGGCCTCATACTCGGCTTCGTTGTTGGAGGCTAGGAAGGAGAATCGAACATCGTACTCAAAGGTCGTCCCCTCGGGGCTGGTAAGGATCAAACCAGCATCAGAGCCATTGGCATTGGAGGATTCGTCGACGTGGAGGAGCCATAAGGCGTCAGATCTTGGATGTTCGGAGGAGTCCGGAGTGGAGCCATCTTCCGGAATGGTGCACTCAAGGAGGAAATTGGTTAGAATCTGGGCTTTGATGGCCGGGCGAGGTTGATAATGGATATCATGCTTGCTTAACTCAATGGCCCACTTAGCCATTCTTCCTGATGTCTCTGGGTGATGGACCACTGCCTTGATGGGCTGATCGGTAAGGACCATCACAGAATGTACTTGAAAATATGGTCGTAATCTTCGAACCGATATTACCAGGGCCAAGACCAGCTTCTCGATTCGGGTGTACCTTGTCTCGGTGTCTCGAAGAAGTTTGCTGACATAGTAGATCGGCCTCTGGGTCTTCTTCTCTTCTCTGACCAAAACCGAGTCAATCGCACCTTCAGAGACTGCCAGGTAGAGAAACAACATTTCTCTCAGATTGGGGCTACTGAGGAGGGGTGGCGAGCCAAGATATCTCTTGAGGTCCTTGAATGACTTTTGGCACTCGGGAGTCCATTGAAAATTCTTGGCAGATCGAAGAGCTTTGAAGAAAGGAAGGCTCTCTCGGCCGACCGAGCCACAAAGCGGTTGAGGGCCGCAATCCTTCCCGTCAGGCACTGGACTTCTTGATAGATGTTGGGGGTGTCATTTGCTGAAGCGCTTGAATCTTCTGCGGGTTAGCTTCGATGCCTCACTGAGAAACCATGAAGCCCAAAACTTCCCCGAGGTGACACTGAAGGCGCACTTCATTGGATTGAGCTTCATTCGATACCTTCGGAGGGTCGCGAAGCTTTTAGAAAGATCCCCAATATGCTGGGACACTTCCTTGCTTTTGACCAGTATGTATCGACATATACCTCCATATTTCGACCGATCTGCTCCTTGAAGACTTTGTTTACCAGCCTTTGGTAAGTGGCGCCTGCATTTTTCAGACCAAAGGGCTTGACACGGTAACAGTAGATACCTCGATCGGTTATAAAGGTAGTCTTTTCTTCATCCTTGAGTGCATCCGAATATGGTTGTAGCCTGAATAGGCATCCATGAAGGTTAGCATCTGATGACCAGAGGTGGCATCCACGAGCTAATCGATCCGGGGGAGAAGGAAGCTATCCTTCGGGCATGCTTTGTTAAGGTCGGTGAAGTCGATGCAGATTCATTATTTTCCGTTCGACTTTCTCACCATAACAACATTGGATAGCCAGCTTGGATAATTCACCTCCCGAATGAAGTTTGCCTTGATGAGTTTGTCCACCTCTTCTTCAATTGCTCTCTGCCGGTCAGGGACGAAGCTTTTTTTCTTTTGCTTCACGGGTCAAGACTTCTCTTCTGCATTGAGACGGTGGACGAGGACGTCCGGGCTGATCCCAGGCATGTCAGAAGCCGACCAAGCAAAGACATCAGCGTTTCTTCAGAGAAAGTCGATCAGCTCCAGCCGGGGCTTCCCTTTCAGTAGCAACCCGATCCTTATGGTTCGGTTGGGCCGAGCTTCATCCGGCGGTACCTCCTTCAGCTCTTCGGCTGGTTCTCCTTGTTGCTTGACGAAATCCTCCCAAGCATCCAGTCCATCAACCTCGGGCAATCTGGATTGCAGGCTGGTGACGAAGCACTGCCGAGCTATAGTTTGGCTTCCTCGAACTATGCCAACCCCTTGCTCGGTCGGAAACTTCATGACAAGATGTGGGATGGAGATGGCGAGTCTAAGGGACATCAAGCCAGGTTTTCCCAAGATCGCATTGTAAGGCGACCGAAGCTTAGTCACCAGAAATATGCATACACAGTGGCAACGGAAGGTCAGGTTCCTGATCGGACCGTCAAGGTCATGACCTCCTCCAGGGTAATTACATCGCCGGTGAACCCCATTAGGGTGGAGTCCACCGCTTAGAGATTCTCCATGAGAAGTTTCATCTTCACAAACACATCGAGGTACAAAACGTTGATGGAGCTTCCACTATCAATGAGAATTCGGCTTACATCATAGTTGTTCAAATTAAGAGATACAACTAGCGCATCATCGTGCGGGAACTGTATTCCCTGAAAGTCATCGTTGGAGAAAGAGAGCTCGTCAGTTCGTGCTTTCTTTGGCGCTGAACCTTCTTCATCGTCCCTCCCGCCTGAAGGACCACCAACCGCCTCAATCACATTAATGTGGCCAGCGACCGGAGGATTTGGGGGAGGAAGAGGCTGCTGCTGGGGCTCAGGCCGGTGATCGTCCCCGTTTCTTGGCTCGGGGGCTCCCCTGAACCGATCCAATCTACCCCGCTGGATGAGCCTTTCGATCTCATTCTTCAGTTGCCAGCACTCTTCAGTGTCGTGGCCATGGTCGCGGTGGTAGCGGCAATACTTGGCGGGGTCTCTCCGGGCCGCATTTCCTCGAAGAGGAGGAGGTCGAGGGAGTTGGCGCTCGATTTCCATAAGGATCTCCGCTCTTGGGGCAGTAAGCGGAGTGAATCGATTGAACCTCCTAGGTGGGCTCCGAGTGCGGTTCCTTGGCGGCGGCTGGGGAATCCTCTGGCGGCAAGGTGGGCTTGGCTAACGTGCAGGTCGTGCTTATCTGAGCCCTTGGGCTCCTTCTTCTTCGTAAGCTCGGCTCAGGCAGCTCTCCCGATTCTTTGACCCTGGCATATTTATCTGCCAGAGCCATCATGTCGGAGAGGTTTGGAGGATAGCTGACCTCCAACGCCAGGTAAAAATCACTCTCCTTCAATACTCTGCCTGCCAGGGTGGACATGGCCACCACATGATTAAGGTGGTCCACCTCTAGCATGGTCGTGTTGAAACAGCCGAGATATTTCTTCAAGGACTCCCCCTCTCTCTGCTTAACCTCAGAGAGGGAGTCGGACCTTCGTCTGTGATGGCGGCTGCTGACGAACTGGCTGATGAAGATGTGGCTCAGCTCATCGAAGGAATTAATGGAACCTGGTTTCAAAGCATTGAACCAGGTTCGAGCAGATCCCCTGAGGGTAGAAGGGAAAGTGTGGCAGAGGATCGCATCCGATGCCCCGTGGAACATCATGATCGACCGGAAGCTGCTGAGATGATCGTCGGGGTCGGAGGAGCCATGATAAGGCTCGATAGCAGGCAGCTTGACGTGGGAGGGAATCACTTCCTCCATGATCTTCTTAGAGAAGGGGATGCCCTGCTCCACCTTATTCTGAAGCGGATGGGCCTGCTTGGCGGCGTCTAACTCTTGACTAACTCTTGACGCATTTCCTGGAGCTGGCAGATATCCCTATCAGGAAGAGCAGAAGGGGCAGGACGAGGAGGATACTAGACGGTGTTGAATCGTGGCGAGAGAACACCGGGGAGAGGGATCGGGCCCGCCGAGATCTAGGGAGATCTCTGTCGTGGACTCCTTGGGGAGCTAGCTCAGCTTCTTTGAGACGGCGAGGGGGTCTGCGACCCCATGCGGGCTGGAAGAAGAGGTCGCTAAATAAGCGGGGGCTGCATCCTCCTCAGGGGGGTGAGGGGCAGGAGCAGCCAGGCGGGGGGCTTCGGAGCGCCCCTGAATCAGGTGGGCCAGAGCCTGAACTTGCTGGACCAGCGAGGCAAACTGGTCCTGGGTCACCGTGGCCGCCAGTGGCAATGGAGTCTCAACTGGTGGTGGTGGCGGCGCAACACTGCTCGCCGGATCAGGCCTTTGGGAGGCGACCTGATCTCGGGCTTCGGAAGTAGCCTTTCTTCTGTTGGCCATGGAAGGAGTTCTCTTTCAGATCGAGATCCTTATCTCCTGGACCACAAGTTTATGGGACTTGAGGACCCTTCCTCTAGCACCAATTTGTTGCTGCCGAGATCTGTCCTCCGACTTGGGCACGATCGGGCTGCAGCGTGGGCTCCCGCTTAGGTGGACCTGCAAAACAGTCCTCACGCGAGAGGCATTGGGGGTGGCCCTCTGCGGAAGACCCTCCGACGTTCAAGTCAGTGAGATCAGCAATCAACAAAAATGGGAAGAAGGCTCTCGCTGAAGAGTCTCTCTAGGGCTCAGAGCAGAGCGCTAATGGCGGAAGATAGGGCAAAAGGAGAGAGGGTTCTAATGAGCAAGTGCGCGCGTACCTGAGGAGTCGACATATGACTCTATTTATAGAGGATCACCTGATTCCCTGGGGGCGTCGTGGGTTCGAAAGTCGTTAGGGTCTGAATCCAGTTTGTTATAAGGTCGGTAAGATTCGTATCTTGTTGGTTAGAGGATCGACGGCTAGGAGAGCTTGTTGATGTCTTGAGATTTGGTGAGGACATAGGCTCTAGGGCCCTAGGCCACTCTCGCAGGTCCTAGGCCACTTCCGGATATGATTTCTGTTTGGAATCTCACGAATTCGGGTTCTCCCGCGTCGAATTCCGCAGAGGCATAGATATTGTTCGGACTAGGCCGAGTGATGGGAGAGATCGGCTAGAGGAGCCGAGAGACGATATAACCCGGCTGGGGCCGATGAACGATATAGCTCTGCTGGGGCCGAGAGAGGTGATATAGCTCGATTGAAGTCGAGAGAGGTGATCCGCGCCTTGGGAGTCCTTGGCTCGGCGAGGGGCTAAGATGTCCCAACTTACCGAGGCTGACTTATTCCGGATGAGTGTCGCATAGCGGGTAGGAATCAGGGCTAGCTCTAGTCATGGGAATAAATTAGGAGAAAAAGGAGAGGCCTTGGAACGCTGGGGGGGGGGGGGGGGGGGGGGGGGGGGGGGTGGTGGTTTGGAAACCTTCTAGAAGCAACCAACACGTCTGCGGACGGAAGGATCTCGCGTTGCGTCGCGATTCTCCTGGCGAGGCGTTTAGCCATCGGGACTTGAATGAGACTGCGCTCGCAGCAGCCATGACGAGCAGTCACTTGCATGCAGTGCCTCACGTAACGCGCACCACCGAGGAAGATGGCCGTATGTTTTTCTCATGCAAAACGTAAGCTGGTAAGTGTCATTTGATTGACCAAAAGAAACTCTAAATTTCATTATCGGTTACAACTCTATATTTTTTGAGTTCACAAGATAATTCGTAGCTGTTTGTTCCATCAAGAATCTTTATTTGTTTCTGTTTGTCATTTATTTCGTAAATAATGAGTGTACCATTCAAGATTGCATTAAGGTTTTATTTGAACTAATTGTTAAACATCTTTAAGTCATGGTTGACAGCAAAAAAGTCTTAGCTAGAAGAATTCAAATGCATAAAAAGAGGCAGGACTCTCTCTCTAAGTACTACTTAATGAGATTATGGATTTAAAAAAAATCAGTATTGTTGCTATTGAAATCTGTCCTTCGACTCGAGCGCGATCGGGCTTCAGGATGGACTCCCTTCTGGGCGGATATGCAAAACAGTCCTCACGCGAGAGGCATTGGGGGTGGCCCTCCGCGGAAGACCCTCCGATGCTCAAGTCAGCAGGGATCAGCAATCAACAAATGTGAGAAGAATGCTCTCGCTGAAGAGTCTCTCTAGGATGGCCTTTAGAGAGCTCTGAGCAGAGCGTTAATGACGGAAAGGGATGAGCAGAGGTAGAAAGAGAGTGGGCCAGTAAGCAAGTGCGCATACCTAAGAAGTCGGAAGACGGTTCTATTTATAGAGGATCACCTGATTCCTTGGGGGCGTCGTGGGTCCAAAAGCCGTTAGGATTCGAATCCAGTTTGTTATGAGGTCAGTAAGATTCGTATCTTGTTAGTTAGAGGATCGACGGCTGGGAGAGCTGGTTGATGTCTTGAGATTCGGAGACGGTGTAGGCTCTAGGGCTTTAGGCCACTCTCGGGTATGAGTTTTGTCTAAACTCTCCCGCATCGGATTTCGTAGAGGTGCTTGAGTGCACGGGTCTGGCTGGGGCACGGTGAATAGGAATAGCTCAGCGGAGGTCGAGAGACAGGGATAGCTCGACTAAGGCCGAGAGATGTCAAAAGCTTGGCTGTGGCCGAGAGATGTCAATAGCTCGGCTGAGGCCGAGAGACGAGGATAGCTCGGCTGAGGCCGAGAAATGTCAATAGCTCGGCTGAGGCTGAGAGATGTTATAGCTCGGCTGGGACCGAGAGATGTGATAGCTCGGCTGGGACCGAGAGATAGGGATAGCTCGGCTGAGGTCGAGAGATGTCAATAGCTCGGCTGAGGCCGAGAGACAGGGATAGCTCGGCTGAGGCTGAAAGATGTCAATAGCTGATGTCAATAGCTCGGCTGAGGCCGAGAGATGTGATCCAAGCCTTGAGAATCCTTGGCTCACTGATGGGCTAAAGCGCCTCGACTAACTAAGGCTGATTCATCTCTAATGAGTACTGCACAGCAAGTGGGAGTCAGGGCTAATCCTAACCCCTTGCAGATTATTAATGCAACGGTGATTTTACCCCTCAACACATGCCCCCCACTCCCTAATTCAAAGCATAGGTTCGAGCGTATGGAGTATAACTCCAGGTGGCACGATCTGAATAGAGAGATCTGAATTTGACAGCCTGCGTAATGATGCCCTAATTAATGCCTTTACGGGATGAATTTGTTATTTCTTAGGGGCAAAGGTTGGGGAAATGCCACGTATCAAATCCTGATTTTCACGGCGCCCACGATGGTGGTTCCGGGTGTCTCGATTAAAATGCCTTATCTTCTCTTTGAGGCGGTACCTTTGAGGAGAAACAAAGTCATAACAGCGCCATTTCCGTTCGCAGCACTCTTTTGTTTCTTCTTGGAGAATCTTGTTCCCCTGTTTCCTTTGTAACCTCGCTCGGTGTTTCTTTCAACCAACAGCATGGTGAGGCCTAGTGACATGGTTTCAGAGATTGCTGCTGATGATGTTGGCCCAGATGGCAACCCAAGAGGGGGGGTGAATTGGGTTCTTAAAAAAATTTAACTTTTTAAAACGATTGGCTTTGGAATACAAAGATTAAGTGCAGGATAAATATTAATCACAAACAAAGAGATAGAGAGAGAGATCAAAATACGGCAAACACAAGGATTTTATAGTGGTTCGGTGTATCCAACACCTACGTCCACTCCCAAGTACCACTTGGGTCCACACTATAATCTACTAGATTACAGCCGAGTTGTTTTACAAGCTCACAACTCAAAACTTGTTGTTTCCCCGGGATCACAACGAACCCAGCTTTTTCGGGCTCACCAGCACAAAACCCAAACTCAAGCTAATCTAGCTTGACCCGAGGTATACACCTCCACTAATTCAATCCCCCTGATTGAACTAGCAAAACAAATGAGAATAGAGTTTACAATAACAAACAGCTCCTCAAATGAGCAAATATTCAAATAAATAAACAAGGTTAGAAAAGCCTGTTTGAAGCAGATTGATTTGAGCTTTTCTTCTTTTCCTCTTCTCCTTTGAGATGTTGAATCAGGCCTCAGCTTGGATTCTTCACAAAGATTGCAGATGAGAAGTTGGAAAAAAAGGCTTTTGGCTCTTTTTTCTTTTGAAAAATCCTCCGATTTTGAACTTGAATGCCTTGGATTTCTCTTTGAGCTTTTGGAGTGGAAGGATTTGAACTTTGAACTCTTTCCTCTTGATTTCTTGCTCAAGACTTCTCGGATTTTTTCAATTTGTTTTCTCTCTATTTTTTCTCTTCTTCTTTTCAAACGAACGCTCCCCTTTTATAGATTTTCTTTTATCCATTTGGTGAAAAACTAGCCGTTGGATTGTACCTGGATTCCTCCTACACACAAAAAATATCCGTTAGAGATTAGGTGAGAAAATATTACCGTTGGAGCTGATCTGGCATTTTAAAATCCGTTCCTGACAGGTTGGAGTCGGCTCCAACTTTTCAGGTGTCGGCTCCAAGTCGTTATCCAAAAATAGAAAGTAAAAGTTCGTTGAGGAGTCGGCTCCGAAAAAGTAAGTGTCGGCTCGTCGCATTTGGGAGTCGGCTCCGAAAAACTATAAGTGTCGGCTCCAGAGTAGTCCAAAAACATGCTTTCTGTTCTCGCATTGAGTCGGCTCCAGACACTGTAAGTGTCGGAAACTCTAGGTGTCGGCTCGAAACTCTGGTCGACTCCTGACCGTGCCAAAAATCAGAAAGCATTGATTGGCCATGGGGTCGGCTCCAGACCTAGGTGTCGACTCCAGGCTCTGAATTTTGAAACTACTTTGCAATTGATTCAAAAACGTATTTCTTATCCTTTTTGATCAAATATTTTAAGCCCTGAAACACTTGTTAAATCCATTAGTAATCAAATGAATATACTCATATCTTTTTATTAATCATCAAAATCAATAATTGGGTCAACAATCTCCCCCTTTTTGATGATTATAAAAACATTGAGTATATGCATAGTAAACAATAATTCTCAAATTTTTCAAAGTGATCCTCACAGGTAAGCTCCCCCTGAATAAGGTAGCTCCCCCTATGAAGTTCAATTTAACAATTGTTCTTCCTTTTAACAGAAAATTTTAATGTTTGATACCAATTTTAAACATTAATACCAATAATTAATTCTTATTATCCAATGCATATACAATAAATAACATTCAATGCATATACGACTTTAACTCTCCCCCTTTTTTGTAATCAACAAAAAGATAAGAAGGGTTAAGTAAAATGAAAAAATTGATAGATTTTTCAAATCAAAAATATTCATTAAGTATAAATAAGTTCATTACATCAAAAGTCAAATATTACAAATGAAACTTCATTCAAACATCAAGCTATACATCATTACATTAAATTCAAGATAAATCAACATCAACTAACTTATCAAAGACACTTCATTACAAGATAATTACAAATTAGTTCTAATAAGTCTTTGCAATTCTTCTAAATCCTTGCCATCCCTCACTTTGAGTCCTACAAATTCTTTAATCTCTATCAACAAATGCATGCAGTCATAATTTTGTCTTGAAGCTCAGCATTGCATTTGGAGTAAGTTCTGAGTCTCCACAATATCCTTTAAGTCTTCAAATATGTTCTTGAGATCATTCTTTAAGGATTCAGCAGAGGAACCAAGAGTGATTCAATCTTCTAATCCGATCATCAAAGAGTAAAGGGTTTCTTTAAATTCATAAATTGGCTATCAAACTCAGTCTTCATTTCTTCTTTTTGAGCAGCAAGTAAACTTTTAGTTGCTCCAACTGAAGGTCTGAAAATCCGAAGATGAAGTAGGTGGCGGTACAGAACTGGAGCAGGAGCAGGAGCAGGAGGTGGTGAAGATCTGCTAGGCTCTAGAAGGAACCTCACTGATGGACCAGCCTCAGAAGGTGCAGAAGTCTAATTCAGGGCTCTCTCATCCAGATGCCTTTCCTCTCCCATTGACCATTAACCTTCACAAACCCATCCGATGCAAGTAGCCAAGCTATAGTAATCAGTGTGCCTAAGGTTCTTGATGGCTCATTATCAGAAATTACAACCCTTGGCTTCTAAAACCATAGTCAAAATCATACCATAGGGTAGGAAGATCTCCTTTTCCCCCAGCCTCAGCCATATAGAAAATCATCATCCCAGCAAGGTTAATAGGCTGACCAGTCAGAACACTGTCCATAACACAATGTCTCGCTCCGAGACATACTCAAACGGCCAGTCTTAGGGAATAAGATCCTACTGCAATGTTGTGAAGTAATCTAAGCTCCAAGGGCAATTGATTAGCCCTAATTCTTCAAATTCAGACACTTCTCTTCCTAACATCCTTGATAAGCATCTGACCTCTCACTGTGAATGTCAGCTGCTAATCCAGTGAAGGGATGCTCAGAAGATTTCCTAAACTTGAAAGGTAAGGTGAATCTTTTCCTCTAACAGAACTATAATCCCATCTCCCCTTGATAAATTGAAATAGAATTCCTTTTACTAGGGCTGGATAGTGGGAACATCAAGAACAACCTTATCCCAGCCAAGCTCTTTAATTTGTCTTCCAATTGAAAAACCCTCGGATTCAAAAATCAAAATCACTTTTCTACCCATAGTGATAACTCTCCCTAAGGTATCTACCTGAGGAGATGAGGGGGATTGTCTGAAGGGTTGAGGAAGAATCCTCTTGGAGAGGCTCACGGGGACGCCGCCGTGCTTCCCGGTGGTTACGGGCTCCAATCACGATCCTCTCCGCTTAGGTGCCATTAAATCCTTGGGAAGTTTGATTTGAGGGAATTTGAGGGGAGGTTTTGAGAGAGTTTGGAGAGAGTTTGGAAAGGGATTGGAAAGATAGAAATGACGAGGTGTCGACTTGCCCTAATAAATCAATTTGGGACCCCAGGTGTCGACTCCCGCAAAGTCGGGTGTCGACTCCAAATCGCTAACACAGTCAGCGCTCGAACTGGAGTCGGCTCCACTTATACGGGTGTCGGCTCCAAGGTCAGGGACCGAGAGCGACACAGAAGAGGTGTCGACTCCACTGACAGTTTCAGAGAAAAATAATGAGATTCAAACATCTGAAACTTGTCAAAATAAATCAATAAAATTTTGAAAAATCTTTGGAATATGAAGAATCAAATTGCTCAATGACTAGATAATTTGTCCTTAAAATTATGAAAGGAATATCAAGAAATTAATAGAAATCTAGATAGTCATTCCTTAGGGTTTCAAAATCATTCCAAAGGGTCACAAATCCCTAATTCACCTCTAAGATAACAAAATCTCTCTTCACTCAAAGGTTTTGTAAATATGTCAGCTAATTGTTCTTCAGTATTAACATAATCAAGACAAATTT
Source organism: Calamus simplicifolius (assembly GCA_900491605.1). Taxonomy (NCBI): domain Eukaryota; kingdom Viridiplantae; phylum Streptophyta; class Magnoliopsida; order Arecales; family Arecaceae; genus Calamus; species Calamus simplicifolius. The sequence goes on along the minus strand of UESW01003910.1, from coordinate 1,528,760 downwards.
CATTATTAGCTACATGTTCTCTTATAAAGTGATATCTAATTTCAATGTGTTTTGTTCTTGAATGTTGAATTGGATTTTTAGTTAAATTTATTGCACTTGTTATCACATCTAATAGGTTTTATCAAGTGTTATGCCATAATCTTCAAGTTGTCTCTTAATCCAAAGGATTTGAGCACAGCAACTTCCAGCTGCAACATATTCTGCTTCAGCAGTAGATAATGCAACCGAATTTTGCTTTTTGCTAAACCAAGAGATTAAGTTACTTCCTAAGAATTGACATGCACCACTTGTGCTTTTTCTATCTAATTTACATCCAGCATAGTCAGAATCAGAATATGCAATCAAATTTAATGTTGAGTCTCTAGAATACCATAAACCTACATTTTTAGTTCCACTTAAATATCTTAAGATTCTTTTTACAGCAATTAAGTGAGATTCTTTAGGTTCAGATTGAAATCTAGCACATAACAAACAGCAAACATGATATCTGGTCTACTAGCAGTTAAGTAAAGAAGAGATCCGATCATACCTCTGTAATATTTTGATCTACTTTCTTACCATCTTCATCTTTGTCCAATTTGCATGAAGGACTCATAGGTGTTCCAAGTGGTTTGATTGACTCCATTCCAAACTTCTTGAGAAGTTCTTTTGTGTATTTTGCTTGATTGATGAAAATTCCCTCTTTGCTTTGTTGATTTGAAGTCCTAGGAAGAAGTTGAGTTCTCCCATCATGCTCATTTCAATTCACCCTGCATTAACTTAGCAAATTCTTGACATAACAATTGTTAGTAGCACCGAATACAATATCATCAACATATATTTGTACTACTAATAAATCTTGTCTTTTCTTTTCAAAAATAGTGTTTTATCAACATTTCCTCTTGTAAATCATTTTCAATCAGAAATTTACTTAATCTTTCATACCAAGCTCTAGGTGCTTGTTTTAAACCATATAGTGCTTTGTGTAATTTAAAAACATGATTTGGAAATTCATGATCTTCAAAACCAGGTGGTTGTTCAACAAAAACTTTCATTTATAAATCCATTTAAAAATGCACTTTTAACATCCATTTGAAATAAATTGATATGCATATGACATGCAAATGCAAGTAATAATCTAATTGCTTCTAATCTAGCTACAGGTGCAAAAGTTTCATCAAAATCAATTCCTTCTTCTTGATTATATCCTTTTGCAACTAATCTAGCTTTGTTTCTAATTACTATGCCATTTTCGTCTAATTTATTTCTAAATACCCATTTTGATCCTATAACAGAATGATCTTTAGGTCTATCTACAAGGTCCAACATTATTCCTAGTAAATTGATTTAATTCTTCTTGCATAGCTAACATCCAATTATTATCTTTTTCAGCTTCTTCAATAGTTTTAGGTTCAATTTGAGATACAAATGCAAGATGATTATTGATGTTTCTCATTGATGATCTAGTTCTTACTCCTTGAGATGGATCACCTATAATTAATTCTTTTGGATGACCATAGGCATATCTCCAATCTCTAGGAAGATCTACATCATTATGATTTGCATCAACAACATCAACACTAGGAGAATCATTATCTTTAGCTTCTTGTTCATGATCTGAAGATACATCTATATTCAATTTTTCAATATCTCTTTCTAAATGTTTGTATCTTCCTCATCATCAATCTTTCCAGAACTTGATGCTAAAGATTCATCAAAAATTACATGAATAGATTCTTCTACAATTAAGTTTCTCTTGTTAAATACTCTATAGGCTTTACTAGATGTTGAATATCCTAAGAAATGCCTTCATCAGATTTTGCATCAAATTTTCCTAGATTATCTTTACCATTATTATGAATGAAACATTTACAACCAAATGCATGAAAATAACTTATGTTTGGTTTTCTATTATTCCATAGTTCATAAGGAGTTTTCTTAATGATTGGCCTAATTAAAGCTCTATTAAGAATGTAACATGCCGTGTTTATAGCTTCCGCCCAAAAGTATTTGGTAGGTTGCTTTCACATAGCATGGTACGGGCCATGTCTTCTAAGGTTCTATTTTTTCTTCTAAACTCCATTTTGTTGTGGTGTTCTAGGTGCAGAAAAATTATGATGATGCCATTTTCTATGCAAAAGTTTTCAAATAAATGATTTTCAAATTCAGTGCCATGATCACTTCTTAGAGACACTATGGTGTTGTTTTTCTCATTTGTGACCTTCTTGAAGAATTTCAAAATAATGGAAAGGTCTCATCTTTATGAGCTAAAAAATACCCAAGTGTATCTAGAATAATCATCTACAATCACAAGACCATATTTCTTTCCTCCTAGACTTGTGGTTCTAGTAGGTCCAAAAAGATCCATGTGAAGTAGTTCAAGTGGCCTAGAAGTGGAAACAATATTTTTAGTTTTGAAAGAATTTCTAGTTTGTTTTCCAAATTGACATGCATCACAAATTTTGTTATTTTCAAAATCTAGTTGTGGAAGTCCTTTTACTAAATCCATTCT
>UESW01003910.1:1442568-1523692 GCA_900491605.1 Calamus simplicifolius | reverse complement strand
AGATTGTTGGGCCTAGTGTGGTGCTATCAAGGCCCAGGTGGGCTAACTTGTATTGGGCTGGGTTTGAGTCCAAGGGTTGAGATTAAATCAAGTCACGGGTGTACACGGGCTTGGGGATTAGTTTAATCTCATTGAATTAGTCCATGGGAGTTTTTTGTTGAGTCTGGGCCTGGCCCACTTCGTGGATGTATTTAAACTCTAGTCTCTAGGGTTTGGATGGAATAGAGAACAGATTCTTTTCTCCCAAAAATTCCCTTCTCTCATTATACGGCGGCAGCCCTTTCTTTCTCCTCCCTATCTCTTCATCTTCTCTCCTTCTCCTCCTTATCTCTTCATCTTCTCCCCTCCCACCGGTATTCTAGAAGCACGGTGGGAGGGGGGGATAAATCCCAGGCATCCGTGCATGGATTCGTGACATAGGGGAGCGCTCAGAAACTGCAGCGAGATCCTCATCGCGTGGGGGGCTTCCACGCGTGGAGCGCTCGGCCAAGGAAAACGCACAAAGTCACCATGACGTGCGAAGGTCTTCACGGAAGAAATCTCACGCAACGAAAAGGTATTAATTGGGAATTAATTTGGAAGATGAAGAGTCAAAGCAGCTTTGGTCAATGCATGAAGCTAATTCCGTGAGAAGTGCCGGCAAAGAAAGAAGAGGGACTAAAATCCTTCATCTTAAACTCCCGAGACAAAGCTATCTTCAGTTCCTGTACAGCCTTCTCACTCTTGTATGTAGATGACATGCTAAAATTTGTCCTCCAATTCAAGCGCGATCGAGCTTCAACGTGGGCTCCCTCCTGGGTGGACCTGCAAAACAGTCCTCACGTGAGAGGCGTTGGGGGTGGCCCTCTGCAGAAGACCTTCTGACGCTCAAATCAGCGGAGATCAACAACGAACAAATATGGGAAAAAAGTTTCCGCTAAAGAGTCTCTCCAGGGTAGCCTTTTGAGAGCTCTGAGCAGAGCGTTAATGGCAGAAAGGGGTGAGTAAAGGTAGATGGAGACTGGGCAAATATGCAAGCGCGCTACCTGAGAAGTCGGCAGACGATCGTATTTATAGAGGATCACTTGATTCCTTGGAGGCGTCGTGAGTCCGAAAGCCGTTAGGATTCGAATCCAGTTTGTTATGAGGTCAGTAAGATTCACATCTTATTAGTTAAAGGATTGATTTGAATCAGGTAGTTATGAGACCGGTAGGATCCGCATCTTGTTAGTTAGTGGATCGACGGCCGAGAGGGCTATCACAGAGAATGGCCTGATTCGCCGAGGTATGGAAAGGCTCAGTTTGCCGAGGCATCCGATAACTCGGCCCACCGAGGTATAACAAAAGAGTAAGCCGGGCGTCAGGACAGTTTGATTCTGTAGATGTGTAGATATTGCTCGGGCTGGGGCCGAGAGATAGAGGTCGCTTGGGTTGAGGCCGACGGGAGCCGAGGCCGAGAGACATTGAGATAGCTCAGCTAGCGAGGCCGAAAGACATTGGGATAGCTCGGCTAGCGAGGTCGAGAGACATTGAGATGGCTCGTCTAGCTAGGTCGAGAGACATTGAGATGGCTCGTCTAGCGAGGCCGAGAGATTAGGCTCGCTCGGGCTAGGACCGAGGCATAGAGACAAAGATCACTCGAACTAGGACCGAGGCACTGGGATAGCTCGGCTGGCCAGGCACACCCGAGGAATCCTTGGCTCGTCGAGGGGCTAAAGTGCTTCGATCCACCGAGGTATAATGGCTGACTCATTTCTAGCGGGCATTGCACAGCGAGTGAGAGTCAAGGTTGATCCTAGCCTCTTGCACGATTATTAATGTAATGGCAATTTTACCCCTCAACACATGCCTCCCATTCCCTAGTTCGAAGCGTAGGTTCGGGCATAGGGAGTATAGCTCCAGGTGGCATGATCTGAATAAAAGGGTCTGGATTTGACAGCCTGCGTAATGATGCCCTAATTAATGTTGCGCGACCACCGTGCCTTTACGGGATGAATCCGTCGTTTCTTAGGGGCAACGGTTGGGGAAGTGCCACATAGCAAAACCCGATTTTCACGGTGCCTGCAATGGTGGTTCTGGGTGTCTCGATTAAGATGCCTTATCTTCTCTTTGAGGTGGTTTCCTTTGGGGAAAAACAAGTTGAAACAGCACCATTCCCGTTCACAGTGCTCTTTCATTTCTTCTCGGAGAATCTTGTTCCCCTATTTCCTTTGTAACCTCGCTCGGTGTCTCTTTCGACCAATAGCAAGGTGAGTCCTAGCGACATGGTTTCAGAGATTATTGCCGAGGATTTGGGGAGAATACGCTAGAAGTATGGCATTCCCTCGGATATCCTTTTGCGGTTGCCGAAGCCCGAGCATAGGGTCTTGCAAGAACTGGAGCGTGGGATCTTTCTCTATAAAGATAGCCTGAAGGCAGGCCTCCGATTTCCCTTCATCCCCTGGTGAAGGAGATCATGAGGTTTTACAACATCTTCCTGACAATGGTGGCTCCTAACAGCTGGCGCAGTATCATCGGGTGTATCTCGATGTGCAGCTGGGTTCAGGTAACAGCGACTCTTCCCCTGTTCCATGTTTGTTATTATCTGATATTCGAGAGGAACTCAGAGTGGTCCTATATCGAACCTCGAAGATCATTCAAGACGATCATGGATAAGCCATCGTCCATAAAGGAGTGGAAGGTCTGATTTTTATCACTAAGGGGAACATCGGCTCCGACTTCCTGCAGGGATGGGGAAGCTTTGTCAGGGATATGGAAACGCATCCAGCCCTATCCGAACAGGAGAAGGAGGACCTAGAGGTCATTTGTGACGACCAAGTGTTCTGGGCTAATGACTTACTATCGGAGGAGGCCCTTTTCGTCGCCGGGCTTAGCCCCATCGATGTACAAGGTAAGTCCTTTTCTTTTTTTTCCATTGATTTCACTCGAGCAAGTATATCTCGGTCTGATCGTTCACCCACTGTGCTTGCAGCCAAGAGATCTGCACTAACGGGCTGTATAAAGAAGGAGTTGGGCAAGCGCCCGAGAGAGACTAGTAGTGTAGAAAGGTGTAAGCCTGAGAAGAAGGTCCGTCTTTCTGAAGAGCACTCGCCGGAGGCCGGGCGAGTCAAGGTTAGCCCGCGCTCCTTACCATCGAAGAAAGAGAATGTGGGAGCATCGACAATGAGAGAGGGGTTCTCTCAGTTGGGGGAAGAAGCGATAGTCATGACGGAGGAGCAGAGAGCAGAGGAGGACTCTGGGAAGGTTGTTGGGATCCCTTGTCCTTTGAAGGTGGAGATAGTGGACAGCCCGGACAAGGATTCGTGCACTCGTCTGTCAGTCCCCTCTCCTGGGGATGAGTTATTGCCAGGCTCGGTAGAGGTCGGTATCCTGGGAGTTCCTCCCCCGAGTGAGAAGATGTCTCTAGCCTCGGCAGGAGAACAGGAGGGAGCGATTGCAACTACCGAGGCTCAGGATGAGCCTACCATCGAAGGGCCTCCCTCGGAGGGATTAAGGGGCGGTGACGTTGGGCCGATAGTAATAGAGGCTCGAGATGAGTCTTCCGCTAGAGAGCTTCCTCCTGGAGAGGTTGGAGGAGCTGGTGAAAGGATTGAGGCCTCGGTGGAGCCTGTGGAGGAAAAGCAGATGCTGGCGATCGAGGAGAAAACCTCGAACGAGGGGAGAGGACAAGATAAGAATCTTCCAATTAAAGCTTCTTCCACCGAGGCTTCGGGAAAATTGGCGCCTGGGCTGGCCGAGGTATCCGAGGAATCTCAAGCTAGAATTTTGCTGAAGTAGGCCAGGAGGTTGAAGGCTTCTCAGCCTGAGATTGCTCGGACTTGCCCTTCGGACGGGCAGCCCGGTAGTTTGGACCCGGCCATCGAGGCGGCATTCGCTGCCCTGATGAGGTCTGCGTTGTATCCGGGCATGGGTCCCTCGGCGAATGAATTTGTGGACCTAGACCTCATCGACGCTGCATTTGGTCAGCGGAATGTCATGAAGGATGTCCATCTTCTCCCTAACATCGACAACTCCGCCCTTATGGGGCTCGCTAGGTCCTACGCCTCCCGGGTGAGTTGTTGTTCCAGAGCAATGGGTGCCTTATAGGTTGACTTGATTGCACTTTCTTATTTGTGTTTCGTTTCACAGAGTGCTTTGATCACTAGGGCGCTATGCTGGCGCTTGAATCTGGCAGCAGGGGCCAGTGCCCAAGCTAAGAGAGTCAGCGCCGAGCTCAGGTTGCGAGCGGAGGCATCTGATAAACTTGAGCGAGTTCTGGACGTCGCCAACGAGAACTTGGCGAGGGCAAGGAGACTGCATCAGGCCGCCCTCGATGACGCGTCCAAGTTGAGGGTTGAATTAAGGAGCTACGCAAGCTCTGGACGACGTATGACGAAGCATGCTCGGAGCTATCGCAGATCAAATCTAGGCATGCTGGAGAAATGGAAACTGTTAAAAAATAGTTTGACGAGAGTCAAGACAGGCTGAGGAAAGAAGCTGCCGAGGAGAGGAATCGCCTGAATAAAATGCTCAACGAGACGGAGGAGAAGATCCGGCAGCTACAACATTACGTCCTCGCTAGGGATAGCAGAATTAAGTGGCACCAGGAGAAGATGGCCAAACTCGACTATGAGCTCTCCCAGTCCAGGGAAGAAGCTAACAACAGGCAATCAAGAATCAATGACCTAAGGGATAGGATCGAGCAGGTCAAGGCCGACAAGCTGAGGGCCTTTGGCGAGGTCGAGGAGTTGACCAAGAGATTAGCCCGGCAGGAGGAAGAGGTACGATGTCATCTCTTTAACTTCCCCTATTATCTTATTGCTGCACCGGCTAACTCTGTGCTGATAGATGGAGAAGGCGAAACTCGAGAGCCAAGGTCAATTAGAAAGCCTGCAAGGATAACTGGCATTGAGTCGTCGGAGGAGCTCGGAGCTCGAAGGATGGGTCGCTGTGACTGAAGAGCGAGTCGCCTCACTTTGGGGCCAGGTTGCTGAGGCTGAAAGGTAGCTTGCCCTACTTTGGGGCGAACAAGATGCGACCTGTGTCGAGGCTTTCCAGCTTGGCGCGGAGGAGGTTCAAACTAAAATATCTCGGGAGCATCCAGAATGAGACCTCTCCTTTTTGGATGTGGAACCCTTTGAGGCATGTACCCGAGGGCTGAAGAAGCTGAGTATGAAGATATTTCAGACGTCGATCTTGATGCTATTTTAGTTCTAATGAGGCTGCGGCTCCCGAAGGACACTCTCAGCTTGCCATCGAGAAAACAACGATATTTGAAGTGGGCGAAACAAGCCAAGCCCCCCCGAATGTTACCGAGGAGGCTGCTGGGACCGATCCAACCCCTGATTCTTAAGGGTCACTTGTGTATTTTTTGCTTCTCAGATTTGTAATCTGGTTGAAATTTCTGATGAACGGGTCTTTCGCCTCCACTTGTTTACCTTTTTTGGCTGATCTTTTTATCTCAAGTTTTCTTCCGACCGTGAGCAAATTACAACTCATTTGCGCTCTTAGGTTGGTTTGGTTCGGACTTGAGTAAACGTCTCGGTCGAGGCTGAGGTATAAGGATAGCTTGGTTTGTCCAAAGTAAAAAGATTGGCATGCTCGGCCGGGGCATAAAATGGCCCGCGCTGCCGAGGAATATGGTTCCGGTCCCGCTCGGAGCGGTAAGGAAATTTGTCCTACCGAAGTATAGGATAGTTCAGCTTGAAATGGCCAAGAATTGCAGGGGTATCCTAGTTAGGGCCAAGGTTAGATAGTTTGTCCTGTCCGAAGCGAAGAGGTGGGCACGCTTTCAACCGAGGTACACGAAGCAGCTTTGCTGAAGAGCATTTCGCCCTTGTCGGGAGCATTTACTTCATTGGCCTTTTCTAATGCAAGTCCTTTTAACGTACGCGACAAGCATTCGATCACCATTGGATGGCATCGTTTTCGGAAGGGGATTTCCCAAGCATGCCTGTATCTCAAGGACTTGTAGCCGATCTCATGCATTTAAGGCTTTCGATTTAAGATCAGGGGGAGATCCCTTGCCTTTCATCACGGCTTGGGAAACGCATTTGGCGCGCTTTGAAAAGTGATTCTTTTCTTTTGCCCTTCTACATAGCAATGGGGTAGGGTGTTTCAAATTTCAGGGCTTCCCTCTTTAATAACTGCCCCGGGCTTGCTTGCCTATAAAATGGGGAGAGCGGGCCGTGTTAGGCTATCTCCTGAGACTTTGTTCTCCTGTGAAGGATTTCATGGTGTCTGTGTCCCCGAGGTTGAGAATGAAAAGAATGAGCTTGCCTTTTGCAAGTTGATTTCCCCCAGATAGCTGGGGTGATCAAGAAGCTACTAAAGAGCAGACCATCCTCAAGAGAAGAATTTTGGAGATCATATGGAGAGCGCATGGAAGGACCGTAGAGGTCATATGGGGAGCGCACGTATGCGCTTCCTGTGTGTCCTTTGTTACTTGCCATGGGGACCACTGGAAATGCAAGGCATACGTATCCCCCATAGCTAATCATGGACTTTGCCTCCTTCTTCAATTTGGATTCCTCAGTTCATCCGCTCGAAGAATCTTTTACCATGTAAAGAGGGAGGAGGGTTGTGTCGGTCTGCTTGTCCCCTGCTTATGTTATTGTGCAGTGGCTGGCAGTCCAGCACTCCACTTAGGGGGATGCTTCCTCAGCATCGGTGTCCATAGTTCTTTACCCCATTTTGGATCCCTTAATTCATCCAGGGGACCCGTGGATGGCCAGTTTCGCTCTTTGGTATTAACCAGTGGTTCAGCCGAGCTGTCTGGTTTCTCTGATTTCTTGGGTCAGATGCCAGAACATCATTATTAACCGAAGCTGATCGAAGTTGCTTGGCCGAGCTTTTTATTTGTTTTTATTTCTTGTGCCATGATGCACTTATAATACCTCTCAAGAGGTTGTAATTTCCATTAATAAAGAAAGTATTTTCTTTCCTTTTTAAATACTCATATCTTTTCTAGCATGGTTGTATTGAGAGTCTCCCTACGCTTTCCGTAGTGTATTTTACTTGTTTCCAGTAGTGATTTTAGCTACTTTTCTTTGGCTGACCATTTCAGCGATATTTGGTCCCCTGGGGAGGATGCAGTCACCTCTGTTTAGGTCAGAGGGAGGCCTGGGCAGCCTTGGCCACATTCAAGGAATAAATCGCATAACATTGCTAATGGGCAGGAAGAAGTCACTTACCTCTGCCGAAGTATAACAGGATGTTTTCGTCATCTTAAAACATATGAGAGGTCACTCGATTCGACCGAGGCTTTAGATAATGTTTTACTTGGTTCAGCCAACGTACAGAGATATCACTTGGTTTGTCCGAGGCTCTAGATAATTCAGAGATATATCGCTTGGTTCTGCCGAGGCTTCATATTATTTAGAGATATATCACTCGGTTTGGCCGAGGATTCATATTGTTCGGAGATGTCACTCGGTTCTACCAAGGCTTCATATCATTCGGAGATATCATTCGGTTTGGCCGAGGATTCAGATCATTCGAAGATATTAATAAGAAATTCCATTCAGCTTTGGCCAAGGGTTCTGATCATTATGAGATATTAATAAGAAATTCCATTCGGCTTTGGCCGAGGGTTCTGATATGTCACTCGGTCTTGGCTGAGGTTTCTGTCAATAAGAGATGCACTTCGGCTATGACCGAGGCTTTTGATAAAAGAGATGCACTTTGGCTCTGGCCGAGGCTTTTGATAATAAAAGATGCACTTCGGCTCTGGCCGAGGCTTTCGCATCGTTTGGTCCAATCGGGGCTTGTAAGCTGCCCGAATCCGGCCAAAGGCTTTTGATGCACTTTGCTCCCAGCCATACTGGGAGTGCTTGGCCATACCGAGTCTTTATGGAATAGGACTTGGCCCAGCCGAGGTACGGAGACTTAACTCAGGACTTGGCCCAGCCAAGATACGGAGATTTAGCTCAGGACTCGGCCCAGACGAGGTACGGAGATTTCCTGCTCAAGGAGATAGCTCGGTTGTGCCGAGAATGTGTAAGCAGCATCTATTTTTCATTACGATTTTTTGAAAAAATGATTGTAGTGATCATGCCGTGGATAATAGAAACAAGATGCCAAAGCTGTAAATGGGGCAAGTCTATAGAAAGCGTACTCTACTGATGGTATATATGGAGATTGTCTGAATTTTAGGTCCGGGGAATAGATTTTTCGTTCAGATCCTGGAGCTTGTAGGTACCAGGTCCGATGACTTCCGCCACTTGATAGGGGTCTTCTCAGTTTGGAGACAAATTTTCTTGTTCTAGTGGTTTGGAGACGGATGCTTTCCAAAGGACAAGATCGCCGGATGAGAAGGATTTCCCTTTGACTCTGGAGGCATGATAGCGAGCCACTCTTTGCTGATATGCAGCTACTCTGATTCGAGCTTTCTCTCTGATCTCTTTCACCAGGTCCAGATTGGTGCGAAGCTGCTCATCATTAGCCTCCTCCGAGTAGCTCTCCACCCACGGAGAAGGGAGCCCTATTTCCACGGGGATGACGGCTTCCGTGCCGAAGGCCATCTGGAATGGGGTCTCGCCAGTGGGGATTCTCTGGGTGGTGCGATAGGCCCATAGGACGTGGTGAAGTTCGTCCGCCCATTTGTCTTGGGCTCTGGCAAGCCGAACCTTGATCCCTTGAAGTAGGGTCCGGTTAGTTACTTCGGCTTCTCCGTTAGCTTGCGGATGCCCTACCGATGTGAGGTGGTGACAAATCCCATGCTCTTCGCAGAAACCTCGAAACTTTGGGTTATCAAACTGCTTGCCATTGTCGGTGATGATGGTATGTGGGAGGCTAAAGCGACAAATAATGGATCTCCATACGAAGTCCTTGGCCCGAGCTTCGGTTATCTAGGCAACTGCCTCGGCCTCGACCCACTTGGTGAAGTAGTCAATGGTGACAAACAAGAACTTTCTCTGTCCAGTGGCGAGGGGAAAAGGGCCAAGGATGTCCATACCCCACTTAGCAAAGAGCCAAGCGAAGGAAATAGGGACCAAACTGGCAGAGGGGAGCCTCTAGATACTAGAATGTCTCTGATAGAGGTCGCAAGCTCGGATGAGATTGTCAGCATCCTTTTGCATGGTGGACTAATAATACCCCTGGTGCAGCACCTTGTGGCATAAGGATCGGCTTCCCAGATGGTTACCGCAAATTCCCTCATGTACCTCTCGAAGAGCATAATCAGCCTCAGATGGGCGAAGGCACTTGAGTAGCAGCATGAAAAAGAATCACTTATACAGCTGGTCGTTGATCAGCACATAGTGGATGGCTTGCAATTTTAGCTTTCTTGCTTCCTTTCGGTTGGCTGGAAGCGACCCTTCTTTAAGATACTTTAATATGAGGTCGAACCAGGATGGTTCGGCCTCAACCTGCATCACTCGGTCAGCCTCCGCGATGCTAGGCTTTTCCAGAATCTCCAAGGGAAACTTCCACTCGGAATCCATCGATTCCGTAGTTGCTAGCCGAGATAATAGATCGGCGCGTGCATTCTCGGATCTTGGGATCTGAATGACTTCAAATTCAGAGAAGTGTAAAGTAAGTTCCGTACCTCTTGGAGATATCAAATCATGTTCGGCTCCCGGGCCTCGAACTCACCCCGCACGTGACTGGCTACCAATTGAGAGTCGGTAAAGGCATTCAACTTCTTCACTTTAAGGTCACGGGCGATTTGGAGTCCAGCAAGCAGAGCTTCATACTCGGCTTCATTATTGGAGGCTGGGAAGGAGAAGCGAACGCCGTACTCCAAGGTCGCCCCCTCTGGGCTGGTGAGGACTAAGCCAGCACCAGAGCCATTGGCATTAGACGATCCGTCAATATAGAGTAGCCATAGGGCGTCAGATCTCGGGTGCTCAGAGGAGTCCGGAGTGGAGCCATCCTCCGAGATAGTACATTCGAGGAGGAAATCAGCCAGAACCTAAGCTTTGATGGCCGGGCGAGGTTGGTATCGGATGTCCTGCTCGCTTAGCTCGATGGCCCATTTAGCCATTCTCCCCGATGTCTCCGGACGATGGACCACCGCTTTAATGGGTTGGTCAGTAAGGACCGTTACAGAATGTGCCTGGAAATACGGTCGCAGCCTCCGAACCGACGTTACCAGGGCCAAGACCAACTTTTCGATCTGGGTGTACCTTGTCTTGGCATCTCAGAGCAATTTGCTGACATAATAGATCGGCTTTTGGGTCTTGTTCTCTTCTCTGACCAACACTGAGCCAACCACACCTTCCAAAACAGCTAAGTATAGAAACAACATTTCCCCCAGATTCGGACTGCTGAGGAGGGGTGGAGAGCCGAGATACCTCTTAAGGTCCTCGAACGATTTCTGACACTCGGGAGACCATTAAAAATTCTTGGCTAATCGGAGAGCCTTAAAGAAAGGAAGGCATCTCTCGGCCGATCGAGTCACGAAGCAGTTGAGAGCCACGATCCTACCAGTCAGGCGCTGGACCTCTTTGATGGACGCAGGGGGCACCATTTGTCGAAGGGCCTAAATCTTCTGCGGATTGGCCTCAATGCCCCGCTGAGAAACCATGAAGCCCAGAAACTTTCCAGAATTGACACCGAAGGCGCACTTAGTTGGGTTGAGCTTCATCTGATACTTTTGGATTGGATCCTCAATGTGTTGGGATGCTTCTTTGCTTTTGAACAGCATGTCGTCAACATATACCTCCATGTTTCGGCTGATTTGCTCCTTGAAGACCTTGTTAACTAGTCTTTGGTAAGTAGCACCAGCATTTTTCAGACCAAAAGGCATGACACTATAACAATAAGTACCTCAGTCAGTTATGAATGCGGTCTTCCCTTCATCCTCAGGCGCCATTCGGATTTAGTTGTAGCCCGAATAGGCATCCATGAAGGTCAGCATCTGATGACCTGAAGTAGCATCTACAAGTTGATCGATCCGAGGGAGAGGGAAGCTATCCTTCGGGCATGCTTTGTTGAGGTCGGTGAAGTCGATGCAAATCTGCCACTTACCGTTTGACTTCTTCACCATGACGATATTTGATAGCTAGTTAGGATAGTTTACCTTCCTAAATAAAATTTGCCTTGATAAGTTTGTCGACTTCTTCCTCAATTGCCTTCTGTCGCTCAGGGGCGAAGCTCCTTTTCTTCTATTTTACGGGCCGGGACATCTCGTCCACATTAAGATGGTGGACGAGAACGTCTAGGCTGATCCTCGGCATATCAGAAGTGGACCAGGCGAAGACATCAGCATTCCTTCGAAGAAAGTCGATCAGCTCCAGCCGAGGTTTTCCTTTCGGTTGCGATCCGATCTTTATGGTTTGGTCGGGCCGAGCTTCGTTCAGCGGTACCTCCTCCAGCTCTTCGACTGGTTCTCCCTGTTGCTCGAAAAATCCTCCCGAGCGTCCAGCCCATCAACCTCAAGCAGTTTGGACTGAAGGTTGGTGATGAAGCACTGCCGAGTTATAGCTTGGCTTCCTCGAATTACTCTCACTCCCCATCCGGTAGGGAACTTCATAGCTAGATGCGGGATGGAGACAACAGCTCCAAGGGACATTAGGCCAGGTCTCCCAAAGATTGCATTGTAGGGCGATCGAAGTTTGATCACCAAAAAATCTATGTGAACAGTGGCAACGCGAGGCCAAGTTTTCGCGCAAACCGTCAAGGTCACGACCCCTTCTGGGATAATAACATCGCCGGTGAACCCCATTAGGGTGGAGTCTACGGCTCGGAGATTCTCCATGAGCAGTTTCATCTTCGCAAACACATCGAGATACAAAACATTGATAGAGCTCTCACTATCAATAAGGATGCGGCTTACATCATAATTATTTAGATTGAGAGATACAACCAACGCATTGTCATGCAAAAACTGTGTCTTCTGGAGGTCATTGTCGGAGAAGGAGAGCTCATTAGTCCGCGCTCTCTTTGGCACTGAACCTTCTTCATCGTCCCGCCAGCTCGACGGACTATCGACTATCTCGATCACATTGATGTGGCCAGCGATCGAAGGATTCGGAGGAGGAGGCTACTGGGGCTCGGGCTGGCGGTCACCCCCATTTCTTGGCTCGGACGCTCTCCTGAATTGGTCCAGTCTACCTCGCTGGATGAGTGTTGGAAGATTATAGAAAAATTATATGATCCAATCCTTTTGATTTTGATGATTACTAAAAACCATTGAGTTTATTAAAGGATGTAATGAGTGTATGTAAATGAGCAACAAATTTATTTTGAACAATCAATATGAATGCTCAAGTTTAACGTTAATCAATTTTAAAAGTGACTTTAAGCTTAATATTCAAACTTTCAAAAAGAAATGTTATAATTCATGTTTTAATCAATAAGTTTTTGGATTAGTTCATGAATCAATTCTAAATGTTAATTTTATTGATTCCATGTCAAAACATTGAATTAAAATAAATCTGGAACGATTTTAATGTCAATCAGAAAAGTTTCTGATTTTTGATACGTTCCGGAGCCGACTCCTGAGTTTCAGAGTCGACTCCGCTTAGTGTACAGAAATGTGCATCTGTGTCGAGTTGACCCATGAAATTATCGAGTCGACCCCTGATTCTGTCGAGCCGACTCCTGGACTGTGCGAGTCGACTCCGCTCAGACACCAGAAGAGTATTTTTCTGAGCACTTCGCGAGTCGACCCCAAGTCTTTCTCGAGTCGACTCCCGACTTTCAGAGTCGACACTTCACTTTTAGCGAGTCGACCCCTAACCTTTTTAAACATTTCTATTTTTGGTAAGACGAGCTCGAGCCGACTCAGGAAAAGCATGAGTCGACTCCAGCAAATCTGGGCGCGATTTTTAACGATGACACATCAGCCCCAACGGTAAGATTTTTAAATAACGGCTATTTTTCCTTGTCTCTAACGGATATATTTTTGCAGATTCTATAAATAGAGGAGCTCTTTTCAAATCAAAACATTCCAGAGAAAATCAAAAAGAGAGAAAAGAATATCTTTTGAAAAGAGGGAAAAACAGAGCATATTGGAAAAATCATCTAGCTCAAAGAAGAGTGATTCAAAAGGAGTGAAATCCAAGAGGAAGTTTCGTCCGCTCCTTCTCATCAATCCACAAGAGTTAAAAGAAAATCCACAAGCATTTCAAAGGTCAAATCGGAGGATTTTCAAAAGAGGAAAAAGCTTCATCTCAACTCCAAAGTCTTCAACGGTCAAGAATCTGCTGAGGCGTGATTCAACACTTCAAGAGGAGTTAAAGAGAAGAAGAAGAAAGCCAAAGCCACTACCATCTGCAATACTATCAGGCTTTTCTAACTCTTTATTTTGTACTTCATTTGTATATTTGCTCAAGGGGAGCATTTCATTATCCAAACACTTTTATTTTAATTGTTGCTGATTCAATCAGTGGATTGAATCAGTGGAGGTTGATATACCTCGTTACAAGCCGGAGTGCTTGTGTTGGGTTAGTTGTGAGCCCGAGAAAAACAACGTGTAGGGTTTTGTGCTGGTAAGCCCGAGTTAAAACCAGCTGGGTTCGTTGTTCACCCGGGAAAACAACAAGTTTGAGTTGTGAGCTTGGAAAACAACTCGGCTGTAATCTAGAGAGATTATAGTGTGGACCCAAGTGAATCTTGGGAGTGGACGTAGGTGTTGGTTGCACCGAACCACTATAAAATTATCTTGTGTTTGCCGTGCTATATTTGCTCTCTCTCTATCTCTCTTATTAATTGCTTGTGTATTGCTTGTTAGTTAATTTCACTCACTTGCACATCTTGAGCAAATCAGTTTAAATCTTCTAAAAAGTCTTAAATTTTTAAGAACCCAATTCACCCCCCCCCCTCTTGGGTTGCCATCTGGGCCAACAATTGGTATCAGAGCAAGTGCTCATTTAGAATTTGATCTCACGATCAAGGGCTAAAGATCCATATGGCAACACAAATTGGTTCAAGTTTTGCTGAAGGTCATTCTACGAATCGACCTCCTTTATTTAATGGAACCAACTATTCATATTGGAAAGCTAGAATGAGAATATTCATTCAAGCTTCGGACTATGAATTGTGGGGAGTAATAATAATGGACCTAGTACACCCACACACCTTATTGATGGCACTATTGTTCCTAAACCCGAAAGGGATTGGAATGATAATGATAGGAGAATGGCACAACTAAATGCTAAAGCCATTAATATTTATATTGTTCCTTAGACTCAAATGAATTCAACCGAATCTCAACATGTAATTCCGCAAAAGAAATTTGGGATAGGTTGGAAATAACTCATGAAGGAACAAACCAAGTAAAAGAATCAAAGATAAATATTTTGGTTCATAAATATGAATTATTTACTATGGAACAAAATGAAACCATCACATGCATGTTCACTAGATTCACTGATATTGTGAATGGTTTAAAAAGTCTTGGAAAAGTTTATACTAACTCTGAGCTTGTTCGCAAAATCCTTAGGTCACTTCCAAGGACTTGGGAAGCCAAGGTGACCGCCATACAAGAAGCCAAAGATCTGAACATCCTACCATTGGAAGAGCTTCTTGGTTCGCTGATGACTCATGAGCTTCAAGTCAAACAACATGTCAATGAGGATGAGTCAAGAAAGAAGAAGACCATCGCCCTCAAAGCTGCGGAAAAGGAAATAAGCAGCAGCGATGATGAAGAGGATGATGATGATGAGACAGCCCTCCTTGCAAGGAAATTCAAGAAATTTATGCAAAGAAGGAGGCCCTTCCACAAAAAGAGATTTGTTTCAAAAATGGAAGGAGAAAAAGAAAAGGATAAGAAAAGGAAAAGGACAAAGAGAAAGAGCCCTTAGTATGCTATGAATGTAAAAAGCCAGGGCATTTTAGATATGACTGTCCTTTACTTAAGAAGGCCTACAAGAAAAAGAAAAAGGCATACATGGCAACTTGGACTGATAGTGAAGAGTCTTCTTCCGAAGAAGAAGAACAAAAAGAAGTTGCTAATGTCTGCTTCATGGCCAACGACGACGACAACGACAATGAGGTAAGTTCTGAAAACTCAAATGATGAATTTACATTTGATGAAATGTTTGAGGCTTTCAATGAACTTATGATTGATTTTAAATCCTTGAAAAAGAAGTATAAGTTTTTGAAAAATGACAATATTAGCTTAGCTAAAAGTAAAAATGAATTAGCTTTAGAAGTTAAGAACTTAACTAATGAAAAAGAAGAACTTAGCAAAGAAAGAGATAATCTTAATCAAGAAATAGATTTGTTGAAATCTGAAACTAAAAACTCAACAAAAGATTTAAAAGATCAATTAGAAACTTTAGCTTTAGATAAAGAACAGCAAGTTAAAGAAAATGACTCTCTTAAGAAAGATGTTAAAAAATATAAAGACATTGTTGAGAAATTCACTTTAAGTTCAACTAAACTTAACATGATCTTAGATAGTCAAAAAGCTGTTTTTGACAAAGCAGGTTTAGGATATAACACATTAAGGAAACAAAAATCTTTAAAGAATATTTTTATAAAAGCCAACCAAAGTAATATAACTTGTTTCAAATGTAATGAAAAAGGTCATAAATCATTTGAATGCAAAACGTTAAATAATAACAACAAGTTAAATGTTAAAGCTAAAAAATATGGGTTCCGAAAGGAACAATTTTTGTTGCTGCTAACCATGAAGGACCCAAGAAAGCTTGGGTACCTAAACATAAAGTTTAAATTATGTTGCAGGAATGTCTTGTAGCCAAAAGATCAAAGAAAAAGTGGTACCTTGATAGTGGCTGCTCAAGACATATGACGGGTGACAAAGATGAATTCATCACCCTAGAAGAAAAGAAAGGTGGAGTTGTTACGTTTGGCGATAACGGTAAAGGTCAAATTATGGGCCTTGGTAAAGTCGTATAACTCCATCTACATTTATTGATAATGTACTTTATGTTGATGGTTTGAAGCATAATCTAATAAGTATAAGTCAATTATGTGATAAAAACTTTAATGTTTCATTTAAATCTTCTGTATGCACTGTAACTAATTCTATTGATGATAGCATTGTATTTACTGGTTATAGACATGGCAATGTTTACTTGGTTGATTTAGAAAAATTATCTTTGAGTGATCATTGCTTAATTGCTGACAATGCTAACATAAATGAAATTAGTTGGTTGTGGCATCGTAGATTAGGTCATGCAAGCACACACCTTATTTCAAAACTAATTAAAATGGATTTAGTTAAAGGATTACCTAAACTAGATTTTGAAAATAATAAAATATGTGATGCATGTCAATTTGGAAAACAAACTAGAAGTTCTTTCAAATCTAAAAACATTGTTTCAACTTCTAGGGCACTAGAGCTACTTCACATGGATCTTTTCGGACCAACTAGAACCACAAGTCTAGGAGGAAAGAAATATGGTCTAGTGATTGTAGATGATTATTCTAGATATACTTGGGTAATGTTTTTAGCTCACAAAGATGAGACTTTCTCGATATTCCTGAAATTCTTCAAGAAAGTCACAAATGAGAAAAACACTACTATAGTATCTCTAAGAAGTGATCATGGAACAGAATTTGAAAATCACTTATTTGAAAGTTTTTGTTCTGAAAATGGAATTAATCATAATTTTTCAGCCCCTAGGACTCCACAGCAAAATGGTGTAGTTGAAAGAAAAATAGGACTCTAGAAGACATGGCCCGTACCATGCTATGCGAAAGCAACTTACCAAAGTATTTTTGGGCGGAAGCAATTAACACAGCATGTTACATCTTAAATAGAGCCTTAATAAGACCAATCTTAAAGAAAACACCTTATGAATTATGGAATGAAAGAAAACCAAATATAAAATACTTTCATGCATTTGGATGTAAATGTTTCATTCATAATAATGGTAAAACAATTTAGGAAAATTTGATGCTAAATCTGATGAAGGAATCTTTTTAGGATATTCAACAACTAGTAAAGCTTATAGAGTATTTAACAAGAAAACCTTAGTAGTTGAAGAATCCATTCATATAGTTTTCGATGAGTCTTTAGCATCTAGTTCTGAAAAGCTTGATGATGAGGAAGATACAAACATAATTGAAAAAGATCTTGAAAAACTTAATATTGAAGTATCTTCTGATCATGAGCAAGAAGCTAAAGATGATGATTCACATAAGGACGATGATGTCAATATTGATCATAATGATACAGATCTTCCAAGAGACTGGAGATATGCTCATAGTCATCCCAAGGAATTGATTATAGGCGATCCATCTCAAGGAATAAGAACTAGATCATATATGAGAAATATTAGTAATCATCTTGCATTTGTATCACAAATTGAACCTAAAACTATAGAAGAAGCTGAAAAAGATAATAATTGGATGTTAGCAATGCAAGAAGAACTAAATCAATTTACAAGAAATAATGTTTGGACTTTAGTTGAAAGACCTAAAAATCATTCAGTAATAGGATCAAAATGGGTTTTTAGAAATAAACTAGATGAAAATGGCATAGTAATTAGAAACAAAGCTAGATTGGTTGCTAAAGGATATAATCAAGAGGAAGGTATTGATTTTGATGAAACCTTTGCGCCTGTAGCTAGATTAGAAGCCATTAGGCTATTACTTGCATTTGCATGTCATATGAATTTTAACTTATTTCAAATGGATGTAAAAAGCGCATTTTTAAATGGATTTATAAATGAAGAAGTTTATGTAGAACAACCACCAGGTTTTGAAGATCACGAATTTTCAAATCACGTTTTTAAATTGCACAAAGCTTTATATGGTTTGAAACAAGCACCTAGAGCTTGGTATGATAGGTTAAGTAAATTCTTAATAGAAAATGATTTTACAAGAGGAAATGTTGATAAAACTTTGTTTTTGAAAAGAAAAAGTAAAGATTTACTTGTAGTACAAATATACGTAGATGACATTATTTTTGGTGCTACTAACGATTCTCTTTGTCAAGAATTTGCAAAGTTGATGCAGGGAGAATTCGAGATGAGCATGATGGGAGAACTCAACTTCTTCCTTGGACTCCAGATCAAACAAAGCAAAGAGGGAATCTTCATCAACCAAACAAAATACACAAGAGAACTACTCAAAAAGTTTGGTATGGAATCAATGAAACCCCTCGGAACTCCAATGAGTCCTTCATGCAAGCTGGACAAAGATGAAGAAGGTAAAAAGGTTGATCAAAAGTATTATCGAGGTATAATCGGATCCCTTCTTTATTTAACAGCAAGTAGACCAGATATTATGTTTTCAGTATGTTTATGTGCTAGATTTCAATCTGAACCTAAAGAATCACATTTAATAGCTGTTAAAAGAATACTAAGATATGTAAGTGGAACAAAAATGTAGGTTTATGGTATTCTAGAGACTCCACATTAAATCTAATTGCATATTCAGATTCTGATTATGCTGGATGTAAATTAGATAGAAAAAGCACAAGTGGTGCATGCCATTTCTTAGGAAGTAACTTAATCACATGGTTTAGCAAAAAGCAAAATTCAGTTGCATTATCAACTACTGAAGCTGAATATGTAGCAGCTGGAAGTTGCTGTGCGCAAATCCTATGGATTAAGCGACAACTTGAAGACTATGGTATCACACTTGATAAAACACCCATAAGATGTGATAACACTAGCGCAATTAATCTAACAAAAATCCAATTCAACATTCAAGAACTAAACACATAGAAATCAGATATCATTTTATAAGAGAACATGTAGCAAATAATGAAATATGTCTTGATTATGTTAACACTGAAGAACAATTAGCTGACATATTCACTAAACCTTTAAATGAAGAGAGATTCTGTTATCTTAGAGGAGAGTTAGGTATTTGTGATCCTTTAGAATGAATTTGAAACCCCTAAGGAAATTTTATCTAAGATTCTTTCAAATCCTCAATCTTAAGGAAATCTTATCTAGAATTCATATCTAATTGATTCACTCATATCCAATGATTATTTATCAATTTTTATGATCATTTCCGGACACATTTCAGAAATTTCATGTTTTTGGTCTGAAATGGTCTCGGAGCCGACTCGATGCGTATCGGAGTCGACTCCCGGTTTCAACTGAAACTCTCGGGTCGACCCCTCTTGGCGCGAGTCGACTCCATGTCGGGACGGCCTTTCTGTGTCTGTGCCGAGTCGACACTTGGGTTTGCGCGAGCCGACTCGAGGTGGTCCCAAGTTGATTTATCTAGGGCAGAGTCGACTCGTCATTCATTCGACCCAATCCAAAATACTCTCTCCACGCTCTCCAAACCTTCCAAACTTCCAATAATCCCTGATTATCACCTCCAATCATCAAATGGCACCTAAAACTAGAGGATCTAGCTTGTGGCGGTGGTCAAGCGGAAGCGCTCCGTGAAGAAGACGGTGAAGCGTCCGGTGCGTGAACCTTCTCCAAGCTCGGACTCCACTTCATCTGCTTCTACTCCGACTGCTACTCCTGCTGCCTCTCTTCCCAGGTAGATCGTCTAGCGGATAGGATCATTACTACTGGTAGGAAGGTGGATTTTGAATTATTTGAAATGAGGGCTTTTTAGTTGGGAGACAGCTTATCGAGATGGGTTGGGAGAAAATTTGTTCTCTAGAGTGCCCGACTTATCCCTCTTGGTTAAAGAATTTTACAAGAATTGTCTAGAGGAGACCATGGCTTATTAGCAATGTGAGAGGAGTCAGAATCTGTTACTGCTGAGATTTTTCTAGATTGTTGGAATTACCCTTGTCTGGCACTTCCACCTTTTCTTCTGATGACCGCGCCCCAGCTTTATCCAGATTATTAAACAGGGATGTGGTTGGATTTGAAGAGGTATTTGCTAATCAGCTTTCTTTAGAATTGAGATTACTACACAATATCTGCAGTAGGATTCTCTTTCCTAAAACTGGTAGATTTGACTATGTTCGGAGAGATATCTTTGTAATGGATGCATAGTGACAGGCAAGCCTATCAATCTTCCCAGCATGATTCTGTGGTACATAGCAGATTGTGGAGGGAAAAGAAAATCTAGTCTGCCTTATGGGATGATCCTTACAAGATTTTTCGAAGCCAAGGTGTGGTGATTTCTGATAATGAGCCTATGAAGAATCTAAGACACACTGATTTTTATAGCTGGCAACAATTCATCGGATGGGTTTATCAAAAAGAATGGTAAATGGGAAAGGAAAGGAGTGACAGAAGATAGAGCTACAGATACTGAGGCTGCAGGACCCTCTGTTAGACATCCTTCGCCTGCACCTCCGAGCCCTTTGATTTCTGCCTCTGCTCCAGCCCCAGTTCCAACTTTGTTCAAACTTCATCTTCTGCTTTTTCAGATCAACAACTTATGCAACTCAAAGCCTTACTTGAAGATCAATCTGATAAGCTTAAAACTGATTTTGAGAATAAATTTATGAATTTGAGAGAGACTCTTTATTCTCTTGATGATCGTATCTCAAGATTGAGTCCACTCTCAGCTCTTCATCGGCATCCTTAAGTGGTGATCTCAAGAATATTTTTGAAGAACTTAAGGATATATGAGATGGAGAGACATATGCAAAGTGCAACGCAGAGCTTCAAGACAAAATTCAGAGTGCGTGCACCTTTGTTGATGAAAACTCAAGGATTATGTAAAATTCAATCTGAAGGAATGAAAAATATAGTAGATCATCTAACTAGAATTGTAAGAACTCATTTTTGAGTTACTAGAGTTTCAATCCTTGTTTTGTACTGAAGTTTTTATTATGCTTTCATTTTGAAATCAATGTACTGAATTTTGATGTATTAGACTTTAAATGAAATGAATTCTCTATTTCCTTATTTCAATGAATGAATGAAATTTGAATGAATGTTTATGATTCTCTATCTTTTTGTTGATAACAAAAAAGGGGGAGAATTTTATAGTTCTATGATTGTGATAAAATGAGATAAATGAGATATTTAATTAAGTTTCATAGGGGGAGCTACCTCATTAAGGGGGAGCCTAAGCCTAACTATGAAAACAAAATAAATTCACTAATCAATCATGAACAAACTCAATGTTTTTGTCATCATCAAAAAGGGGGAGATTGTTGGAAGATTATTGAAAAATTATATGATCCAATCCTTTTGATTTTGATGATTACTAAAAGCCATTGAGTTTATTAAAGGATGTAATGAGTTTATAAATGAGCAACAAATTTATTTTGAACAATCAATGAATGCTCAAGTTTAACTTTAATCAATTTTGAAAGTGACTTTAAGCTCAATATTCAAACTTTCAAAAAGAAATGTTATAATTCATGTTTTAATCAATGTTTTTGGATTAGTTCTTGAATCAATTCTAAATGTCAATTTTATTGATTCAAGTCAAAACATGAATTAAAATGAATCTGGAACGATTTTAATGTCAATCAGAAAAGTTTCTGATTTTTGATACGTTCCGGAGCCGACTCCTGAGTTTCAGAGTCGACTCCGCTCAGTGTACAGAAATGTGCATCTGTGTCGAGTCGACCCTGAAATTTCGAGTCGACCCCTGATTCTGTCGAGCCGACTCCTGGACTGTGCGAGTCGACTCCGCTCAGACACCAGAAGAGTGTTTTTCTGAGCACTTCGCGAGTCGACCCCAAGTCTTTCTCGAGTCGACTCCCGACTTTCAGGAGTCGACACTTTACTTTTGCGAGTCGACCCCTAACCTTTTTAAACATTTCTATTTTTGGTAAGACGAGCTCGAGCCGACTCGGGAAAAGCATGAGTCGACTCCAGCAAATCTGGGCGCGATTTTTAACGATGACACATCAGCCCCAACGGTAAGATTTTTAAATAACGGCTATTTTTCCTTGTCTCTAACGGATATATTTTTGCAGATTCTATAAATAGAGGAGCTCTTTTCAAATCAAAAGAGAAAATCAAAAAGAGAGAAAAGAATATCTTTTGAAAAGAGGGAAAAACAGAGCATATTGGAAAAATCTCTAGCTCAAAGAAGAGTGATTCAAAAGGAGTGAAATCCAAGAGGAAGTTTCGTCTGCTCCTTCTCATCAATCCACAAGAGTCAAAAGAAAATCCACAAGCATTTCAAAGGTCAAATCGAGGATTTTCAAAAGAGGAAAAAGCTTCATCTCAACTCCAAAGTCTTCAACGGTCAAGAATCTTGCTGAGGCGTGATTCAACACTTCAAGAGGAGTTAAAGAGAAGAAGGAAGAAAGCCAAAGCCACTACCATCTGCAATACTATCAGGCTTTTCTAACTCTTTATTTTGTACTTCATTTGTATATTTGCTCAAGGGGAGCATTTCATTATCCAAACACTTTTATTTAATTGTTTGCTGATTCAATCAGTGGATTGAATCAGTGGAGGTTGATATACCTCGTTACAAGCCGGAGTGCTTGTGTTGGGTTAGTTGTGAGCCCGTGAAAAACAACGTGTAGGGTTTTGTGCTGGTAAGCCCGAGTTAAAACCAGCTGGGTTCGTTGTGCACCCGGGAAAACAACAAGTTTGAGTTGTGAGCTTGGAAAACAACTCGGCTGTAATCTAGAGAGATTATAGTGTGGACCCAAGTGAATCTTGGGAGTGGACGTAGGTGTTGGTTGCACCGAACCACTATAAAATTATCTTGTGTTTGCCGTGCTATATTTTCTCTCTCTATCTCTCTTATTATTGCTTGTGTATTGCTTTTAGTTAATTTCACTCACTTGCACATCTTGAGCAAATCAGTTTAAAAAAAAGTCTTAAATTTTTAAGAACCCAATTCACCCCCCCCCCCCTCTTGGGTTGCCATCTGGGCCAACAATGAGCCTTTCAATTTCATTCTTCAGTTGCCAGCACTCCTCGGTGTCGTGGCCATGTCCTTGTGGTAGCGGTAGTATTTGGTGGGGTCTCTCCGGGCCGCATTCCCTCGAAGAGGAGGTGGTCGAGGGAGTTGATGCTCTATCTCCATGAGGATCTCCACCCTCGAGGCAGTGAGTGGGGTGAACCGGTTGAACCTCCTAGGCGGGCTCCAGGTGTGGTTCTTCGGTGGCGGCAGAGGAACCCTTTGGCGGCGAGGTGGGCTCGGCTAGCAGGCAGATCGGTGCCTGTTCGAGCCCTTGGACTCCTTCTTCCTTGCCAGTTCGGCACGGGCAGCCCTCCGTGATTCCTCGACTCTGGCGTACTTGTCCACCAGGGCCATCATATCGGAGAGGTTCGGAGGGTAGCTGACTTCCAACGCTAGGTAAAAGTCACTCTCCTTTAACACTCTGCCTGCTAGGGCGGACATGGCCATCTCATGGTTAAGGTGATCCACTTCCAGCATGGCCGTATTGAAACGGCCGAGATAGTTCTTCAAGGACTCCCCCTCTCTCTGCTTAACCTCAGAGAGGGAGTCAGATCTCCGCCGGTGACGACGGCTGCTGACAAACTGGCTGATGAAGAGGCAGCTCAGCTCGTCAAATGAACCAACGGAACCTGGTTTTAAGGCATTAAACCAAGTTCGAGCAGACCCCCTGAGGGTGGAAGGAAAGGCGCGGCAGAGGATCGCATCTGATGCCCCATGGAACATCATGATCGATTGGAAGCTACTGAGGTGGTCGTCGGGATCGAAGGATCCATGATAAGACTCGATGGCGGGCAGCTTGACGTGGGAGGGAATCACTTCCTCCATGATCTCCTTGGAAAAGGGGATGCCTGCTCCACCTTATGCTGAAGCGGATGGGCCTGCTTGGCAGCATCCAACTCCTGACGCATCTCCCGAAGTTGTCGGCGGATCTCCTCCTCAGGCATAACAGGAGGGGCTGGGCGAGGAGAATACTGAGACGGTGTCGAGTCGTGATGAGAGAACACCAGAGAGAGGGATTGGGCCCACTAAGATCTAGGGAGATCCTTGCTGCATACCCCTGGCGGGATTGGCTCAGCTCCCTTAGGGCGACGAGGGGGTCCACAACCCCATGCGGGCCGGAAGTAGAGATCACTGGGTGAATGGGGGCCGCGTTTTCCTCAGGAAGGTGCGGAGTAGGAGCAGCTGGACGGGGAGCTTCAAAGCGCCCCTGAATCAGATGGGTCAGAGCTTGGACCTGCTGGACCAATGAGGCAAACTGTTCCTGGGTCACTGGGGCCGCCGGTGGC
Organism: Calamus simplicifolius; assembly: GCA_900491605.1. NCBI lineage: Eukaryota > Viridiplantae > Streptophyta > Magnoliopsida > Arecales > Arecaceae > Calamus > Calamus simplicifolius. The sequence continues at coordinate 1,499,774 of UESW01003910.1, read as the reverse complement.
GATGGAGTCTCAACTGGTGGTGGTGGTGGTGCTACACTGCTCACCGGATCAGGTCTTTGGGAGGCGACATGGTCCCGGGTTTTAGAAGTAACCTTTCTTCGATTGGCCATGGGAGGGGTTCTCTTCAAGATCGGGATCCTTATCTCCTGGATCACAAGGTTATGTGACTTGAGGGCCCTTTCTCTAGCGCCATTTTGTTGCTGCTGAAATCTGTCCTCCGACTCGGGCGCGATCGAGCTTCAGCATGGGCTCCCTCCTGGGTAGACCTGCAAAATAGTCTTCATGCGAGAAGAATTGGGGGTGGCCCTCTGCGGAAGACCTTCTGATGCTCAAGTCAGCGAAGATCAACAATGAACAAATATGAGGAGAAGGCTCCTGCTGAAGAGTCTCTCCAGGGTAGCCTTTCGAGAGCTCTGAGCAGAGCGTTAATGGAGGAAAGGGGTGAGCAAAGGTAGATGGAGAGTGGGCGAATATGCAAGCGCATGTACCTGAAAGTCGGAAGATGGTCGTATTTATAGAGGATCACCTGATTCCTTGGAGGCGTCGTGCGTCTGAAAGCCGTTAGGATTCGAATCCAGTTTGTTATGAGGTCAGTAAGATTTGCATCTTGTTAGTTAGAGGATTTATTTGAATTAGGCAGTTATGAGGCCGATAGGATCCGCATCTTGTTAGTTAGTGGATCGACGGCCGAGAGGGTTATCACAGAGAATGGCCTGATCCGCCGAGGTATGGAAAGGCTCGGTTTGTCGAGGCATCCAATGGCTCGGCCCACCGAGGTATAACAAAGGAGTAAGCCGGGCGTCATGACGGTTTGATTCCACAAAGGTGTAGATATCGCTTGGGCTAGGGCCGAGAGATAGAGGTCGCTTGGGTTGAGGCCGACGGGAGCCGAGGCCGAGTGACATTGAGATAGCTCAGCTAGCGAGGCCGAAAGACATTGGGATAACTCGACTAGCGAGGTCGAGAGACATTGAGATGGCTCGGCTAGCGAGGCCAAGAGACATTGAGATAGCTTGGCTAGTGAGGCCGAGAGATTAGGCTCGCTCGGGCTAGGACCGAGGCATAGAAACAGAGATCACTCGGACTAGGACCGAGGCACTGGGATAGCTCGGCTGGCGAGGCACACCCGGGGAATCCTTGGCTCGTCGAGGGGCTAAAGTGCTTCGATCCACCGAGGTATAATGGCTGACTCATTTCTAGCGGGCATTGCACAGCGAGTGAGATTTAGGGTTGATCCTAACCTCTTGCATGATTATTAATGTAATTGCAATTTTATCCCTCAATAGGATGGGAGCAAAGGCCGACGAGAATGGGTTGATGGGCCACGGCCGACGAGAACTGAGACCGAGTAAAGGAGCGAGGCCGCTTAGAAATTGCTAAGGCAGCCTAAAAAATGTTGGAGCCATCTAAAAATTGCTGGGGCTAAGGAAGATGAACCGACTTGCTAAGGCTAAGCCCAGATACGGTCATTATAGCCTATGGGATCAATTGGCCGCATCAGCTCCCTTTGATGACGATCAAGTCCAGAGCCATTACTTGGCTTTGTGGAGGAAATATGGGCATCTTATAGACTACGTCAACTTCCAATTCTATGCCTACGACGCAGGCACAACAGTATCTCAGTTTCTGAGCTATTTCTCGAAACAGAGCTCCAACTATAATGGAGGGAAAGTGTTGGCAAGCTTTTCCACAGATGCAAGTGGTGGGTTAAAGCCAGGAAACGGCTTCTTCCGCGCATGCAACACTCTCAAGACGCAGGGGAACCTTCATGGCATCTTTGTTTGGTCTGCAGATGACTCCAAGAGCAATGGTTTCCCCTACGAGAAGCAATCGCAAACATTGTTGGCGAGCGCTCGTTGATCTCAGTTTTAAGTACAAAATTTCAGCTATGATACATGTAGTAGTCTTGCAATGGTAGATGTAGTAGTCTTGTGATTTGTGTGCTTGTGATACAGTTGTGAGCTTGTAATTTGTGTCCTATATACATCAAGTGAATGAAAGTAGGCGTGATAAGAATAGTATCACATAAGATGCTTCAAATTTCAGCTCTCCTTCGCCATAGATCAAACATAATTTCTAAAGATTTTATCCTAGGATCAAGTGATTTTGTAAATTCATTGGGAGTTCGATGAGTATGCTGCAACTTTAAGAAACCAATAAATTATTTCCAGAGGAGCATTGCGAAAAGGTGCAACAGCGCAATATTGAGTCATGGTTGCTGATGGGGCCAGTTGACCCCATGAAAAATAAAATTTTTTGGACGGCCCCAAAGGCCGACAGACTCCAGCGCCAGCCGCCAGCGTTGGCCTCCAGCGCCGGCCTCCAGCGATGGCCTCCAGCATCGGCCTCCAGCGCTAGCCAAAGGCCGACAGACTCCAGCGCCAGACTTCAGCGCTAGCCCCCAGCGTCGGCCTCCAGCGCCGGCCTCCGGCACCAGCCTCCAAGGCCGACACCTGCCAAGGCCGGCACCTCCAAGGCTGGCACCTCAAAGACAGTCGGCCTCAAAGGCCGACGCCTCCCAGGCCGACACCTACCAAGACCGGCACCTCCAAGGCCGGCACCTCGAAGACAGTCGGCCCCAAAGGCCGACGCCTCCCAGACCGGCACCTCCAAGGCCGGCACCTCCAAGACAGTCGGTCCCAAAGGCCGACGCCTCCCAGACCGGCACCTCCAAGGCCGGCACCTCCAAGACAGTCAGCCCCAAAGGCCGGCACCTTCCTAGCCGGCCCCCTATGTCTCCAAGCTAGGCGGCCCGGCACCTCCCAGGCAGCCCCAGTTCCTAGCCAGCCACGGCGTCTCCAACCCAAGCGGCCCCAGTTCCTAGCCGGCCACGACGTCTCCTTCCCAGGCGGCCCCAGTTCCTAGCCGGCCACGGCGTCTCCAAGCTAGACGGCCCGACACCTCCCAGGCGGCCCCGGCACCTTCCTAGCTGGCCCCCTATGTCTCCAAGCTAGGCGGCCCGGCACCTCCCAGGCGACCCGGCATCCTCCTAGCCGGCCCTCTACGTCTCCAAGCTAGGCGGCCCGGCACCTTCCTAGCCGGCCCCTACTTCTCCAAGCAAGTCGGCCCCGACACTCCCTCCGTGTCTCCAGTCCCACCGAGTCGGCCAAGGCCATCCCCGGCCGGCCCGACTCGGCCTCGGCGTCTCCAGTCCGCCGAGTCGCCAAGGCCATCCCAGGCCGGCCCGACTCGGCCCCGGCATCCCTATCCCGCCTAGTCGGCCAAGGCCATCCCCGGCCGGCCCGACTCGGCCCCGGCGTCCCCTGTTCCGCCGAGTCGGCCAAGGCCATCCCCGGTCGGCCCGACTCGGCCCCGGCATCTCCAGTCCTGCTGAGTCGGCCAAGGCCATCCCCGGCCGGCCTGACTCGGCCTCGGCGTCTCCAGTCCCGGCAAGTCAGCCAAGGCCATCCCCGGCCGGCCCGACTCAGCCCCGGCGTCTCCAGTCCCGCCGAGTCGGCCAAGGCCATCCCAGGTCGGCCCGACTCGACCCCGGCATCCCCTGTTCCGTCGAGTCGGCCAAGGCCATCCCTGGCCGGCCCGACTTGGCCCCGGCGTCTCCAAGTCCACTGATTTGGCCCCCCCGGCACTACCTTGCCAGCGGGACGGGCCCCAGCCATCTCGGGTCGACCCAGCTCGGCTCTGACAAGACGGGACTCCCCGGTTCCCGCCAGATCAGCCCCAGCGGCTCAAGAAACCGTCTCTCTGACGCGCGCCGCCCGACAATGCCAGACGCGCGCCGCCCAACAGCCCCGCTGCTGATGGGACGTAACCCACCAACCAGCCCAGATTCACGCAAGGGCTCTGCAGATGTTTTGACTTCACGCCACCCCACGTGGTCGTGCCAGGGTCAACTCCTATAAAAAGGTGAACCCACTCACCAAACAGGTACGGGCGATAACCCCCAAAATCGCCATCTCAACTCTAAAAAGGATTCCTCCTCTCGGAGATCCCTCTTTTCCACACAAAACAGGGCTCACTCGAGCCCCTCTTCAGCTGTGACCTCAGTCACTAACTTGGCCGTCGGAGGGTCCCATCGGAGACCCCCTCCGTTCCTGGGACTTCTTTGCAGGCACCCCGGCGAAGCGAGGATTCGAGAGCGCCTCCGTTCCCGACATCCAGGAGAGGTGATCGAGCATCATCAGATTGGCGCGCCAGGTAGGGGGCGAACCTACGACTTTCTGCCAAGTTGGCCAAGGCCATCCCCGGCCGGCCCGACTCGGCCCCTGCGTCTCCAGTCCCGCCGAGTCGGCCAAGGCCATCCCAGGCCAGCCCGACTCGGCCCCAGCATCCCTTGTCCCGCCGAGTCGGCCAAGGCCATCCCGGCCGGCCTGACTCGGCCCCGGCGTCTCCAGTCCCACCGAGTCGGCCAAGGCCATCCCCGGCCGGCCTGACTCGGCCCCGGCGTCTCCAGTCCCACCGAGTCGGCCAAGGCCATCCCCGGCCGGCCCAACTCGGCTCCGGCATCTTCAGTCCCACCGAGTCGGCCAAGGCCATCCCCGGCCGGCCCGACTCGGCCCCGGCATCTCCAGTCCCGCCGAGTCGGCCAAGGCCATCCCAGGCCAGCCCAACTTGGCCCTGGCATCCTCTGTTCCGCCGAGTCGGCCAAGGCCATCCCAGGCCGGCCCGACTCGGCCCCGGCATCCCCTGTTCTATCGAGTCGGCCAAGGCCATCCCTGGCCGGCCCGACTCGGCCCCGGCGTCTCCAAGTCCGCCGACTCAACCCCGCCCCGGTACTACCTTGCCAGCGGGACTAGCCCCAGCCATCTCGGGTCGACCCAGCTCGGCCCTGACAAGACGGGACTCCCCGGTTCCCGCCAGATCAGCCCCAGCGGCTCAAGAAACCGCCTCTCTGATGTGCGCCGCCCGACAATGCCAGACACGCACGCCCAACAGCCCCGCTGTTGTTGGGGCGTAACCCACCAACCAATCCAAATTCACGCAAGGGCTCTGCAGACGTTCTGACTTCACGCCACCTCATGTGGTCGTGCCAGGGTCAACCCCTATAAAAAGGTGAAGCCACTCACCAAACAGGTACGCGTGATAACCTCCAAAATCGCCATCTTAACTCTAAAAAGGATTCCTCCTCTCGGAGATTCCTCTTTTCCATACAAAACAGGGCTCACTCGAGCCCTTCTTCAGCTGTGACCTCAGTCACTAACTTGGCCGTCAGAGGGTCCCGTCAGAGACCCCCTCCGGTCCCGGGACTTCTTTGCAGGCACCCCGGCGAAGCGAGGATTCGAGGAGCACCTCTGTTCCCGACGTCCAGGAGAGGTGATCGAGCATCATCAGATTGGCGCACCAGGAAGGGGGGCATAAGAAAAAGTAGCGAACGTTCTCCCTGAGCTACATCCTTCGTCCCCCCTCTTCTTTCAGAAGCCATGGTGGTGACCCAAGCTTAGGACGCCTCCACCAGCTGCCTAGCGGGGTTTCCCATGCCAACTAGACAGTAGGAGGCCAATCCGCCTGCTGCCGACCCTCCGGTCGCTTGCCTGCCGCCGAACGCCGCTGTCCAAACAGCGGAGTGGCTGGCAACTCTTTCCTAGCAAGTCCAGAATCTCACCGCCATGATCCATGGGCTCCACCAACGACAGTCCGTGGCCACCCAGCATCAGACTGCTCCCCTCGCCAGCCAGCAGTCGGCGAGGGGAGGCTCCCCCGACGGGAGGCCGGTCGGCGAGAGATCGACCGATGTCAAGCTTCCCCCAGGAAGACTCGGTGCGGGCCCTCCAAGCGGCAGCGGTCCCCTGACCACGGCCCCAACGAGTTTCCTCCCAAGCCACATCACCATGAGGAACCCAGGCGAAAGTCCCGACTTCCGTCTCCATCTCCTTCTGCCTCCTCTTCTTCTTCTTCCTCCGAGCCATCTCGAAGGCCCCGATGATCAACCGCCAGGCGGAGGAACGCCTGGAGGAGTATAACCGGTGCCTCGACGAGCTCGCCAAGAAGATCAACCATCAGCCGGAGGAATAGTTCGACAATCATCCTCCCTTCACTCGCCGCGTCCTGGAGGAACCGGTTCCCTCGAGGTTCCGCTTCCCCCAGGTGGACCCGTACGATGGTACGACCGACCCCCTCGACCACCTCGAAAGTTACAAGGCTATGATGCAAATCCAGGGCACCCCAGACGCCCTCCTCTGCAAGGCCTTCCCCGCAACTCTGCGGAAGGCCGCACGTGTATGGCACTCACGCCTACCCCCTCACAGCATCGACTCCTTTCGGGAGTTGGAGAGGGCATTTTTGGCCCACTTTGACGCCTGCCGCCGGATCCCAAGGGTGGCAGACAGCCTCTTCTCCGTCTTCCAGAAGGAAGGAGAGTCACTGCGGGACTTCGTGTCCCGATTCAAAACTGCCGCCCTTGAGGTCTACCATCTCGACGATGCGGTGGCCTCCCTAGAGTCGAAGAGGGGACTCCGTCCCGCTTCACCTTCTCCCTGGATAAGAAGCCCCCAAGCTCTTATTCCGACCTCCTCCTCCAGGCCCAAAAGTACATCCGCACCAATGAGGCTGACTCGTCCAGAAGGAAAGCCGGCAGGAGTTCCAATAACAAGCCAACACCCACGGAGCCAGCTGAGGGACGATCCAGGCAGCCCGAACCACCCCATCGCTTTGACCATCGGCCCCAGGCGCTGGTTCCTAAGGGGCAGTTTACTCCTCTCACGGCTCTGATCTCCCACATCTTGCTAGAGATTGAGGAGGAGCCTTACTTTCAATGCCCACATCCCCTAAAGTCAATAAACCCTCACAACAAAGAGCTTTACTACCGGTATCACCAAGACTATGGGCATGACACCGAAGATTGCCGCCAGTTGCAGAAGGCCATTGAAAAGTTTGTCCAGCAGGGCCACTTGAGTAGGTTCGTTCGAGGGAACCTCGCAGCCCGAGGTGCGTCGGCACCTCCAGCGCCTCAGATTTGCCTCAATAATGCCCCAACGGAAGGAGGCGAGCTGGCATCAAAAGGGGAAGCTTCTCCCCCGCCTTCGGAATGCGGACGGTATTATTAATAGCTTGCCGATTCTTTAATAAAGTATTATTCAGAATATCCTTGGGATGAGTATATTTCTTAGACAAAGACCGACTCCGCATCGGCACCAAAGACCGAGTCCGCATCGGCACCAAAGACTGGCTCCGCGTCGGCAAAAAAGATCGGCTCTGCGTCGGCACCAAAGACCGGCTCCGCGTCGGCACCAAAGACCGACTCCGCGTCGGCACCAAAGACCGACTCCGCATCGGCAACAAAGACCGGCTCCGCGTCGGCACCAAAGACCCGCGAAGGCAAATAGCTGCGAAAAAAGCTAAGTATACTACACTGAGAAAAAGTTTCTTTTCATTAGTATCTGAATGCGTTACAAGAAAACCACCAAAGACCGACTCCATGTCAGCAACAAAGACTGACTCCGCGTCGGCGCTAAAGACCGACTCTGCGTCGGCACCAAAGACCGACTCCGCGTCGGCACAAAGACCGGCCTCCGTGTCGGCACCCAAGACCGGCTCCGTGTTGGCACCCTCAAGCTCAAGACCTACAGATTCCAATCAATAGAGTTTCCTGGGGGGCAGACCAACCCTGCAGAAGGAGACCAATTTCTTTAAAGAAAAGGAACCTGACATCTCTCAGCTCTCAGGTCACCCTCGGGGTTCAAAAGGTTCTCGACGGCCTCTACTCTGCCTCATCGGCTTCATCTTGGCCTCAACGGCTAACTGATGAGCATCCCCCCAAAAAGGTTGGCGTACGCTGCTTTCAGTGGCGGGCATGAGGTAATCAATTTGCCTCCAAAAAATTTCTTGAAGTCCTACACTCCTTTTGCTTAGCTGATGCAGGGCACACAAGCTCAAGGAGTGTGGGGGGCATTTGATGGGGCCAGTTGACCCCATGAAAAATAAAATTTTTTGGACGGCCCCAAAGGTCGACAGACTCCAGCGCCAGCCGCCAGCGTTGGCCTCCAGTGTCGGCCTCCAGCGATGGCCTCCAGCATCGGCCTCCAGCACTAGCCAAAGGCCGACAGACTCCAGTGCCAGACTCCAGCGTCGACCTTCAGCGTCGGCCTCCAGCGCCGGCCCTCAGCGTCGGCCTCCAGCATCGGCCTCCAATACCGGCCTCCGGTGCCAGCCTCCAAGGCCGGCACCTGCCAAGGCCGGCACCTCCAAGGCTAGCACCTCGAAGACAGTCGGCCTCAAAGGCCAACGCCTCCCAGGCCGACCTACCAAGACCGGCACCTCCAAGGCCGGCACCTCAAAGACAGTCGGTCCTAAAGGCCGACGCCTCCCAGACCGGCACCTCCAAGGCCAGCACCTCCAAGACAGTCGGCCCCAAAGGCCGAAGCCTCCCAGACCGGAACCTCCAAGGCCGACACCTCCAAGACAGTCGGCCCCAAAGGCCGGCACCTTCCTAGCCGGCCCCCTATGTCTCCAAGCTAGGCGGCCCCAGTTCCTAGCCGGCCACGGCGTCTCCTTCCCAGGCAGCCCCAGTTCCTAGCCGGCCACGGCGTCTCCAAGCTAGATGGCCCGGCACCTCTCAGGAGGCCCCGGCACCTTCCTAGCCGGCCCCCTATGTCTCCAAGCTAGGCGGCCGGCACCTCCTAGGAGCCCCGGCATCCTCCTAGCGGCCCTCTACATCTCTAAGCTAGGCGGCCTGGCACCTTCCTAGCCGGCCCCTACTTCTCCAAGCAAGTCGGCCCCAACACTCCCTCCGCGTCTCCAGTCCCGCCGAGTCGGCCAAGGCCATCCCCGGCCGGCCCGACTCGGCCCGGCGTCTCCAGTCCCGCCGAATCAGCTAAGGCCATCCCAGGTGGCCCAACTCGGCCCCGGCGTCCCCAGTCCCGTCGAGTCGGCCAAGGCCATCCCCGATCGGCCCGACTCGGCCCCGGTGTCTCCAGTCCCACCGAGTCGGCCAAGGCCATCCCTGGCCGGCCGACTCGGCCCCGACGTCCCCTGTTCCGCCGAGTCGGCCAAGGCCATCCCCGGCCGGCCCGACTCGGCCCCGGCATCTCCAGTCCCGCCGAGTCGGCCAAGGCCATCCCCGGCCGGCCCGACTCGGCCCCAGCGTCTCCAGTCCCGCGAGTCAGCCAAGGCCATCCCAGGCCGGCCTACTCGGCCCCGGCGTCCCCAGTTCCGCCGAGTCGGCCAAGGCCATCCCAGGCCGGCCCGACTCGGCCCCGGCGTCCCCTGTTCCACCGAGTCGGCCAAGGCCATCCCTGGCCGGCCCGACTTGGCCCCGGCATCTCCAAGTCCGCCGATTTGGCCCTCCCGGCACTACCTTGCCAGCTGGACGGGCCCCAGCCATCTCGGTCGATCCAGCTCGGCCCTGATAAGACGGGACTCCCGTTCCGCCAGATCAGCCCCAGCGGCTTAGGAAACGCCTCTCTGATGCGCGCCGTCCCGACAACGCCAGACGCGCGCCACCCAACAGCCCCGTTGCTGATGGGACGTAACCCATCAACCAGCTAGATTCACGCAAGGGCTCTGTAGACGTTCTGACTTCACGCCACCCCCACATGGTCGTGCCAGGGTCAACCCCTATAAAAGGTGAACCCACTCACCAAACAGTACGCGCGATAACCCCCAAAATTGCTATCTCAACTCTAAAAAGGATTCCTCCTCTCGGAGATCCATCTTTTCCATATAAAACAGGGCTCACTCGAGCCCTTCTTCAGCTATGACCTCAGTCACTAACTTGGCCATCGGAGGGTCCCGTCGGAGACCCCCTCCGGTCCCAGGACTTCTTTGCAGGCACCCCGGCGAAGGAGGATTCGAGGAGCGCCTCGTTCCCGACGTCCAGGAGAGGTGATCGAGCGTCATCAGTTGCCACTGCTATCTATTGAATATTAAAAAATACTTATATTTTGTCCCAGCTAAATGACTTCGTGAAGGCCAACTGACTAAGAGATGAGAACAGTTTATCTCGAAAGGAGTTAAAAGGTATCCGGGAAATGAATGCCTTTTTTAATAATCATGTGATAAACACAAACAATTATAATAAATTTATTAATTAATAGATCAAACTATTTTTATTATTTAATATTTATTTATTTTATATAATATTTTTAGAAAAAGCTTTGTCAATTTAAAGAACTTGATTTTAGGAGTTCAACACTCAAACTGCAATTTCTCCGTACTTTCTCTGTAATCTCTCCACATTATCTTCACAATCTTTTGTAATCTCTTCATAATCCGTTCGCGATTCCTCCATGTTCAGGCATCTATAAATAGCCCCAGAGGAGGAGAGGAGGGGCCGTCTGGCTTGAAGGAGGAAAAGAGAATTCTGGAGAGTTTATCCACGAAGCAAATCTAGAAGCTTGGCTAGCATATCCGAAGCCATCTTCAATGCTGTTGCCTTTTTGTAGATGTCAGGGAAGAAGAATTTTTAATTTTAATTTTAATGTACTCCTTTGGATGCTAAAATAAAGTATTTATTTACGTTTAATTTTTATTGAATGCTTTTCAAGTAAAAATAATTTTTGACTGATCTATTCTTTAAAATGGACGGGCGTTATCAATGGGTATGGATCATACTCTCATTAAGATAGATCATATCTTAATTATTTTCACTGTCAATTATCTATTTATTTAAATTTTTAATTACATAAATTTATTTTAAAATAACCACTCAAAGTTCATGTAGATTCGATCTCTTACTCTCGCTATTAGTGAAATTAAGGTATTTTAATCATTACGCTATGACATGCATCAGATTTTGGCATCATTGCCGGGGACTTAAGTGCAGTTATTTAAAAAATATATATAGTTATTACCCTCTTTAGTTTATTACTTTTTTTAGTTACCTTAATTATTAATTTTTTATATTTTTTAACATAAAAAATTATTTCTTCTTATCACAAATTCACTTTTAACCTAATCAACTTTTCCTTTTAATTAACTTACCTTAAAGAACCTAAAAGAAAACCCTAAGATACTTTCCATAAAAATAATTAATTTAAGAAAATAAAAATAAATAATAAATAAAAAAAAATTATTTTATTTCTATGCTTAGATTGACTTAGGTAAATTTATTTTCTGCAAAACTCAAAAAAATTTTTGACATCTCATAATTTATTAGAAAATTAGAAACTTAATCATAAAATCTAAAAAATAATTAGATTAATTTTGTTTGATAACTTCAAGAGCTTGACATCTGCTTGTTGCATAGCATTTTCATAATTAACTTTAAGGGCACAAACCCCTAATCAAGATAAGGTGGGAGTTGATCACCTTTCTTGGCCTACAACCACATCCTTCATTTTGCATTAACCCAAGCCTTTAACTCTAAAATTAACTAGACATCAGCCCCTAAGAACTCGAGCTCAATAGGACAAGGCACCCGAAAGAGTTGGACCGGTCGGATTGACTGATTAATTGGTGTCTAGAAAAGGAAAGGAAAGTGGTTATTTAATTGGTTCCATTCGCTTACCTAATAAGCAATGGGGGACCCCACTGACCTTACCCTTAACTAGGCTAGTTGATCAGCTAATTTTTGACTTGGAGGGCTCCAAGGCAGTCTTAGAAGTTAGGAGCTGTCTAGATCTAGGTTAAACCTAGGTAGAGAGTCTAATCTTTGTTAACTTGATTGCTAATAATTATTAAACCCTAATTAAATTATTCTTTATTGCTCTTAGTTCTAGGAATCTCTTAGGATACTTCTTTTAGAATCTTCTTCTTTTTCTTCTATTACATTAATTTAATTTTTATATTAAAAAAATTGAATTACTATTTGTTTTAGAGTGCATTGGTAGGGTATATGCTTGGTCACCAATCGTTACAACCAAACCTTATACCCTTAGATCCTGAGATAGAAAGAACTTTTAGAGCAAACAAACTTAGAATTATGGATCCTGTTACCACGGAAAACCATTCTCCGACTCGGGTGCACTCTGGCTCTGTGTCCAAACGCCGATCTCGATGCCCGAGGTGGAACCTACAAAATAGTCCGCACGCACAGAGGATTTCCTTGGGGTTGTCCTATGTGGGGGACCCTCCGACACCCAAGTCAGTGGAGATTCACAGCAAGCAGATGTAAGGAGAAGACTCTCACAGAAGAGTTTCCTCAAAAAATGGTAGGCTTCGAGCTCTGTGGGAGCTTCAATGGAGTATGAAAGTTAGTGAATGAATGCATACATGAGAGATCTGAGGGCTGTGATATTTATAGGCGATCACCTGATTCTTGGGACGCGTTGCGAGGGGTCTGAAAGTTGTTGAGATTCGAAACGGATTCGAATCAAGTTTGTTATGGGACCAATAGGGTCCGTATCTTGTCAGTTAGAAGATCGACGGTAGGGAGAGCCGGTTGATGCCTTGAGATTCAGCAATCGTGTAGGTTCTAGACCGCCCCTATGGCCCTTAGGCCACTTCTGGAGATGATTCTCCATTTGGGATCTTATTTAGTTATCGTAGACTTGAGCTCTCCTGCGTCGAATTCCGCAGAGGTATTCGAGTGCCTCGATCTAGCTGAGGTGAGAGACAACTTGGTTTTCCAAAGTATAAAATGACTCATGCTGGTATGAAGGTAGCTCGACTGCCGAGATATAAGGATGGCTCAGGTTGCCGAGGTGTGGACGGCTCGGACTGCCGAGGTATAAGGATGGCTCAGGTTGCCGAGGTATGGACGGCTTGGGTTGCCGAGGTATGGATGGCTCGGCTTTGCTAAAGGCGGTTCGACATAGCTGCCTGGCTGTGACAGCTGACCGACAGGGTGTCAAGACTGGACTTGATTGACCCAATTGTCAATGTGAGCGGGTATTAATGCGATGATAATTTTACCCCTCATCACATGCTCTCCACTCCCTAGTCCGAAGTGTAAATTCATGGTAGGGAATAGAGTTCTGGAATAACCTTATTCAGGGGATCCGAAGGGGCAGGCAATGATAATCTCATAAATGATAAGCCATTATTTCGTCATCATTTTTCGCTACAGCTTAAGGAGGAAATGCCTTGTTTCCCGCAGGCTTGCAATTGTGGGAGTTCCACGTGGCGAGCCTCCTTTATTTTGGCGCCCGTATCAGAAATTTTGGCATCTTGAGCCTTCCTTCTGAAGCGCTTATTTAAAGAGGACTAGGGCGGCATCCCTTCTGCAACGCCTCCTCATCCCTGTCTTAGAAATTTTTCGCTCCTCCTCAAACCCTCGCTAGCTTGTTCGTGTTTCATCCCTTGACCTGTCAATATGAAGGGCCCGAGCGACATTGCCTCGGAGATAACCCTCGAGGACCTAGATAGAATCCGTCGTCGTTACAGGGTTCCTCCAGATGTGGCCTTGTGGGTGCCGAAGGTTGAGCACAGGGTTTTGACTGGGCTAAATCGGGGAGTCTTCTTCTACGAGGAAGCTTGAGGGCAGGTCTTCGGTTCCCTCTTCACCTGCTGGTGCAGGAGGTGATGAGATTCTACAACATATGTCCAACAATGATGGCTCCGAATAGCTAGCGCAATCTTATCAGGTTCATCTCGATGTGCAGTCGTTTGGGGTGACTGCGACCCTTCCTATGTTCCGAGTTTGCTACAACCTGGTTTCCAAGGAAGCTCTGAGTGGCCCTATATTGGCCCCCGGAAGTCGTTCAAGATGATTTCTGATAATCCGTCTTCGATAAAGGAGTGGAAGTCCCGATTTTTCATTGCCGAAGGGAACATCGGTTTGGATTTTCTGAGGGGATAGCGAGTTATATGAAGGATCCAAAGGCGCACCCGGAGCTGACCGAGCAGAAGAAGAGAGATCTAGTAACCCTTCGCGGTGGTCAGGTGGTATCGGCCAGTGCCCTGCTATCGGAGGATGCCCTTTTCATCGCCGGGCTTAGCTCTATTGACCCTCAAGGTAAGTTTATTTTTCTCCTTTTGTTATGGCGGTTGGTGTGCTTGGGCAACTGCATTGCTGAGTGTCTATTGTGTTTTCAGCCGAGAGGTCGGCATTTGTCGGCCAAATGGGGAAGGAATTGGGCAAGCGCAATAGGAGCTCCGGTTTCAGGGACAAGCATAGGTCCGAAAAGAGGATCCTTCCTTCTGGGTCTCGCTCGAAGGAGCGAAAGAAAGATAGTGTCGGCCGCCACTCGTCCACCCCTAAGAGGGAGGAGGCGGGAGCATCGGCCATGGTCGGAGCGCCCTCTCTGCTAGAGGGGGACACGGTAGCGGAGATGGAGAATGCTGCTGGGGGAAACTCGAGGGAGCCATCGAGGTTTGCCCCCTTCAAATTGTGGTCGTGTCGAACGATGCCGAGGAGATGTCATTGGTTCGTCCAGTAATCCTCCCGCCCAAGGCTAACCAGCCTCATCTACCAGTGGTCGGCAGCCCTTCAGCACTGTGCGTGAATGGTGAAGAGACCCCTACTTTGGCCGAAAGGTTAGAAGAGGCAATCGCGGCTGCCGAAGCTCAAGTGGAGCCGTCTGTTGAAGGGTTGGTGGAGGTCGTGGTGCCTCCTGCTGAGGGGCTTTCCCTCGTCATTCCAGAGGGTGCCATGGGGGAAGCCGAGGTTAAGGTGGAGTCCACCGGGGACGAAGCGATGCCTACAGAGGAAGAGGAGGAAGAAGAAGAAGAACCGCCGAGTGGGGGAGATGCTTGGGCTGAGGTTCCTTCAGTCGGGGCCGAAGTATCCAAGGCCCCAGGCTAGGGCTCTAGTGGAGGAGGCCGAACGAATGGCGGCCCCTCAGGTCGAGGCCCTTTGGGCCGGTTCTTCGGCCATGGGTTCCATTATTCCCAGTCCAGAGGCAGAGGACATGTTTGCTGCCTTAATGCGGTCTGTGCTATGTAAGGGAGAGGGTTCCTCGACAGGCGAGCCTACCGTAGAAGATATCATTGATGTGGCTTTTGGGTGGTCCGGGGTGCCGAGGGATGTCTATCTCCTCCCCGAGATCAGTATCCCTGCTCTCATGATGATTTCTGCGAGCTATGCCTCTCAAGTAAGTTGTCGCACTCGGGTAGTAATTCTTGGTCGACTGGCTCGGCCATATTTCCTAACTTGCAATCTCTTTGCAGAATGCATTAATTATGAGGGCGCTAAGTGGGTGCCTGAATCTGGCCATAGGGGCCTGTGCCCATGCCAGGAGGGAGGCCGCCACTCTCCGGACAAGGGTGAATTCAACTAGCAGACTTTCTAGGGCCTTGTCGTCCATCGAGGAGGATCTCGATAAAATGAGCAGGTCCTACCAAGCCACTATTGAGAGGGCCTCTCGACTCGAGGCTCAAGTCAAAGAGCTCCAAGGCTTTTGCAAGCAATCGGACAAGGCCTGTTTGGAGCTATCACAAATCAAGTCTAAGCATGCCGACGAAGTCAACGCCATGCGGCTACATTTTGACAAGAGGTGGGACCAGTTGAAGAACAGCCATGCCGAGAGAAAAATAATTTGAGCAAGAGGCTCGAGGAGAAGGAGCGTAGGTGTCGGTGGTAGCAGGATCAGCTTTCCAGCCTGAATAAGAAGCTCACCGATAGGGAAGATCGGCTGAAATGGCAACATGATCAGATTGCCAAGCTCACTGCTGATCTTAACCAATCTCGGCGGGAAATCAAGGACAAACAATCCCGAATTGAGAACCTCAAGGAGGGTCTTCATTAGAACAAGGCGGCCAAATCGAAGGCCCTTGAAAGGGTTCATGAGCTGAACGAGAAAATAGCTTGGCGAGAGGAAGAGGTATCGTGTCTTCTTATTTATTTACTTCCGATACCTTTTCTTTTGTTTATGGCCTCAGACAATTTAATGTTTGCAGATAGATAAAATTGGGCTCGAGGCTCAGGACCAAATCAAGGCCTTGAAAGCGGAATTGGCCTCAAGTCGCCAAATGAGCTCCGAGCTTGGAAGTCAGCTGCCCAAAGCTAATAATCGAATTTCTTCGGTCGTGGACGAGTATAAGAGTTCCGTCCAATTTTTTGAGGAGCACAAAGAGGCTTGTGCTGATGCATTCTGGTTCGGCGAAGAGAAAACTCGGGCAAAGATTTCTCGAGTGTACCCCGAGTTAGATTTATCTTTTTGGAGGCCGAGCTTTATGATACCCGTACCCCAGGGGCCGAAGAAGCAGAATATGAGGACATCTCAGACGTCGACCTTGACGTTATCCTGCACCCCAATGAGGCCACGGCTCCTGAAGAATGCCCTCAGCTTGCTGCCAAGGAACCCAAGATTTCTCTTCCAACAACATTCGCAGTGGGCGAAGCGAGTCAAGTCCTTCCGGATTGTTGGCCCAGATAGCAACCCAAGAGGGGGGGGTGAATTGGGTTCTTAAAAATTTAGCCCTTTTTAAATAGTTTGCTTGAGATTAATGAAGGCAAATGCAAATAACTATAAAGTGCAGAGAATAGAATAGAGATAGATAGAGACAATGAACACGGCAAACACAAAAGATTTTATAGTGGTTCGGTGTATCCAACACCTACGTCCACTCCCAAGATTCACTTGGGTCCACACTATAATCACTCTAGATTACAGCCGAGTTGTTTTCCAAGCTCACAACTCAAACTTGTTGTTTTCCGGGCACAACGAACCCAGCTGGTTTTACACGGGCTCACCAGCACAAAACCCTACACCAAGCTTAACCAAGCTTAACCCGAGGTAAAACTACCTCCTCTAGTTCAATCCCCCAGATTGAACTAGGCAAAACAAATGAATATGTTTTTGAATACAAAGCTCCTCAATGAGCAAATATACAAATTAATAACAAGGTTTAGAAAAGCCTGATTTGAAGATTGGTTGGCTTTTGAGCTTTTCTTTTTCTTCTTTTCTTCTTCTCCTTGCTGGATTGAATCAAGCCTCAGCTCCGATTCTTCACAGTTGAAGCAGTTGAGAAGAGTTGAAAAGCAAGAAGAATCTCTTTCTCCAAGTTGGGAAATCCTCCAAGACTTTGATTTTGAACGCTTTGGATTCCTCTTGAGCTTTTTGGAGTGGAGTGGATTTGAGCTAGAAGGTTTTCCTTTCAAGATTCAAGCTCACGGATTTTTGAAATGGGATTTGTCTATCTCAGATTTTCTCTGTTTTTCAGATTTTTTTTTTCTCTTCTTTTTTTTTGAACAATAGACTTCCCTTTTTATAGATTTCTTTTACACCTCTTTTGGAATAAAACTATCCGTTGGAGTGTACCTTCTATCAAAATATATCCGTTAGAAATGAGTAAAAATAGAAAAGTTACCGTTAGAGCTGATCTGGCAACTTCGTTTTTCGTTCCAGGTGGGTTGGAGTCGACTCTAACTTTTCTGGAGTCGGCTCTAGCTCGAGGCGTTTTAAACTGATTTTTCCGGAGTCGTCTCTGGCTTTTCTGGGGTCGACAAGAAACTTTTCCGGAGTCGACTCTAACTTACCCGGAGTCGACTCTAGGTTGGAGCCAGAAAAATCGACTTTCTGCTTCGTCTGTGAGAGTCGACTCTACAGTCTCGGAGTCGACTCTAATGACCGTGCCAGTTCCGGAGTCGGCTCTGTGATTCTCGGAGTCGACTCTAATGTCTGCAATTCTTACCTAGACATTAGATTCGATCCAGAACACATTGTAACTCTTGATTTTGATCTTTCAATAGTCTTATAGGCTGAAACACTAAATCAAAATCATTAGAGCCTTCAAAAATTATACTCACAGTTTTGTTAATCATCAAAATCATCAATTGGGTCAACAATCTCCCCCTTTTTGATGATAACAAAAACTTTGAGTATATGCATTCAAAATTCAATCAAATTAAGGATTATAGTCATTTAACTTTAAACCATTGAAATTAAGGTTTTGATGCCAATGTTCAATGTAAACTTTAAAATTGTACAATCCATTAATATTGAATTATTAAACTTAATGTGCATAAGATTGTAAATGAGCTTTTTGTTAAGCTCCCCCTGCATTGAGTAGCTCCTCTTATATATATATCAAATTGTAACTGATTAATCATTTCAATTCATTTTGCATAACAATTAATTAATTCTCCCCCTTTCTTTCTTTCTTTATGCATATATAATCTTTTCTTTCTTTGCATATACACAACTATCTCTCCCCCTTTTTTGTTATAGCAATAAGGAGAGTAAAGAAAAATTTATAATCTCAATAAAGCATAGGAGTCCAATCAATCAAAATTTTGAAAAAGAAATTGTATTTCATATGCAAGAACCATTACATCAGTTGATTCATTTACATTCAAAATGAAATACATTGGATAATCAAAACTTCCTAAGTACAAGCTATCAAAAAAAACAAGATCAAATGTGCTTGAATACAATTTTCTTTAGATGACCTATTATCTCCATTACATCATCTTTTTGTGACTTCTTAAAATTTTCAAGGCAGGCTTCAATTTGAGAGACTGCAAGGTCAATATCCTTCTTTAATTGACCCGTTGCATGAACATACGATCCAGATCCATCGGCAATGCCTTCCATCCTTTCGAAGATCTTGTGAAGCTCAGCTCCAAAGGATTCCACAGAACTGCCTAAGGTAAAGGATAGCATGTCCAGTCTCGAATTTAATTCTTCTTTTAACTGATTAAAGTCTTCTTTCAATTGATTAATTTCATTTGACCTGTGACTGTCATACTCAGCAAGTAAGCTTCTTAACTGATCAAGTTGTTCATTAGAAAATCCTCCAGAATTTGTTATAGGCTGATGTGGAGGTGATGGAATAGAACTTGGTCCGGCCTCCGAAGGTCCAGCAGACGAAGGTCCCGCAAATGATGAATCAGGGACTGATGGTCCCGCAGTAGATGGTCCCGGGATTCTTCTAGTCTGGTTCCCTCTGCACCATCCCTATCTGTTCTTTCCTCTCTCCTCATCCAAACACCATTAACTTTCTTAAATCCCATTCTATGAATAGTTGAAGTGCTGTAATAATCAGTGTGTCTCAGTTTTCTTAATGGTTCATTTTCCATGATGAGCACACCCTGGCTTCTAAAAACTAATGTCAGAATCATACCGTAGGCAGTGTTGATCTTTTCTTAGTAGCTGCCTCTGCCATGTATCCTATCATCATGCCAGCTAAATTGACTGGCCTTCCAGTTATATGCAGTCCATCATCAGAACGTCTCGCTCCGAGACATACTCAAATCTCCCTATTTTTGGAAATAAGATTCTACCACAAATATTATGCAATAATCTGAGTTCTAGGTTTAACTGATTTGCAAAGATCTCTTCGAACTCAGTCACCTCTTCCTAGCATCCTTGATAGTGCACCACTTCTGTCATTAGTTGACATTCCATAAACCAACAGTGGGCATTTCTAATAGGGTTCCAAGAATTTCAGTTGTTACCATAACCCTAGTTCCTCTTACTGTGCTTATTAAACCTCCTTCTCCTCTGCTTAATCCATTATAAAACTCTCTTACCAATGCTGGATATGTGGGCAAATCTAGTGAGCACACTTTCTCCCATCCCATATCCCTTAAATTTCTTCCAATAGAAAAACCCTCCGATTCAAATAAATCAAAATTAACTTTTCTCCCAGTTAATGGTCTTACCAGCTAATTGATCAACCTTAGGAGATGAGGGTGAAGGTGGAGAATCCTCTTGAGTGGCCGAAGAGGAAGAAGGCGATGGTTGCCTTCGAACCGTGCGTCTTCTCGTTGGAACGGATGCTCCAGCGACGAATCCGCGCCTCTTTGGTGCCATTGAGAGGATTGGAAGATTAATCAGGGGTTTTGAGTGGATTTGGGGAAGTTGGAAAGTTTTTGGAGCTCTTAGGAATGGTTTAGGAGACGATTGGAATGATTGGGGGTCGACTCCGCCTTTTTATTTTTGACCTAACTCGACTTAGAGTCGACTCCCGAAAACTGGGTGTCGGCTCCGAGCCAGAAAGTCTGTCAGCGCTCGTATTAGAGTCGGCTCCACAAAAGCCAGAGTCGGCTCTAATCACTTAGACAGAAAATCAAAAACTCAGGTGTCGACTCCGCAAACTGTCAGAGTCGACTCTAACAGTTTCAGAGATAAAAAATTGAGTTTCAAGATTTGAAACTATTCAAATTAATCATCAAATTATAGATTAAGTTCTTTAGCAATTGGGGAAACAATGAATCAAGATCTAGATAGATTTCCTTATTGAAATATCAAGATTTTTCAAGAAAATGATGAAATCTAGATAGATGTCCTTAAGAGTTTCAGAAAACTATTCCAAAGGATCACAAACTCCTAATTCTCCTCTAAGATAACAAAATCTTTCTTCACTTAAGGGTTTTGTTAATATATCTGCAAGTTGTTCTTCAGTATTCACATAATCAAGACAAATTTCATTATTGGCTACATGTTCTCTTATAAAGTGATATCTATTTCAATGTGCTTTGTTCTTGAATGTTGAATTGGATTTTTAGTAAGATTTATTGCACTTGTATTATCACATCTTATGGGTGTCTTATCAAGTGTGATACCATAGTCTTCAAGTTGTCTCTTAATCCATAGGATTTGAGCACAGCAACTTCCAGCTGCAACATATTCTGCTTCCGCAGTAGATAATGCAACCGAATTTTGCTTTTTGCTAAACCATGAGATTAAGTTACTTCCTAAAAATTGGCATGCACCACTTGTGCTTTTTCTATCTAACTTGCATCCGGCATAATCAGAATCTGAGTATGCAATTAGATTTAATGTGGAGTCTCTAGAATACCATAAACCTACATTTTTTGTTCCACTTAAGTATCTTAGTATTCTTTTAACAGCTATTAAGTGTGATTCTTTAGGTTCTGATTGAAATCTAGCACATAAACATACAGAAAACATAATATCTGGTCTACTTGCTGTTAAATAAAGAAGGATCCGATAATACCTCGATAATACTTCTGATCAACCTTTTTACCTTCTTCATCTTTGTCCAGCTTGCATGAAGGACTCATTGGTGTTCCGAGGGGTTTAATTGATTCCATACCAAATTTCTTTAGAATCTCTCTTGTGTACTTTGTTTGGTTGATAAAGATACCCTCTTTGCTTTGTTTGATTTGGAGTCCAAGGAAGAAGTTGAGTTCTCCCATCATGCTCATCTCGAATTCTCCCTGCATTAACTTGGCAAATTCTTGACATAGAGAATCGTTAGTAGCACCAAAAACAATGTCATCAACATATATTTGTACTACAAGTAAATCTTTACTTTTTCTTTTCAAAAATAGTGTTTTATCAACATTTCCTCTTGTGAAATCATTTTCAATTAAGAATTTACTTAACCTATCATACCAAGCTCTAGGTGCTTGTTTCAAACCATATAAAGCTTTGTGCAATTTAAAAACGTGATTTGAAAATTCGTGATCTATAAAACCTGGTGGTTGTTCTACATAAACTTCTTCATTTATAAATCCATTTAAAAATGCGCTTTTAACATCCATTTGAAATAAATTAATGTTCATGTGACATGCAAATGCTAGTAATAGCCTAATAGCTTCTAATCTAGCTACAGGTGCAAAAGTTTCATCAAAATCAATGCCTTCTTCTTGATTATATCCTTTTGCAACTAATCTAGCTTTGTTTCTAATTACTATGCCATTTTCATCAAGTTTATTTCTAAAAACCCATTTTGATCCTATTACTGAATGATTTTTAGGTCTTTCAACTAAGGTCCAAACATTATTTCTTGTAAATTGATTTAGTTCTTCTTGCATTGCTAACATCCAATTATTATCTTTTTCAGCTTCTTCTATAGTTTTAGGTTCAATTTGTGAAACAAATGCAAGATGATTACTAATATTTCTCATGTATGATCTAGTCCTTATTCCTTGAGATGGATCACCTATAATCAATTCCTTAGGATGACTATGGGCATATCTCCAGTCTCTTGGAAGATCTATATCATTATGATCAATATTGACATCATCGTCCTTATGTGAATCATCATCTTTAGCTTCTTGTTCATGATCTGAAGATACTTCAATATTAAGTTTTTCAAGATCTTTTTCAATTATGTTTGTATCTTCCTCATCATCAATCTTTTCAGATCCAGTTGCTAAAGATTCATCAAACACTACATGTATGGATTCTTCAACAATTAAGGTTTTCTTGTTAAAGATTCTATAAGCTTTACTAGTTGTTGAATAACCTAGAAAAATTCCTTCATCAGATTTAGCATCAAATTTTCCTAAGTTGTTTTTACCATTATTATGAATGAAACATTTACATCCAAATGCATGAAAGTATTTTATATTTGGTTTTCTTTCATTCCATAATTCATAAGGTGTTTTCTTTAATATTGGTCTTATTAAAGCTCGTTTAAGATGTAACATGCTGTGTTAATAGCTTCCGCCCAAAAATACTTTGGTAGGTTACTTTCGCATAGCATGGTACGGGCCATGTCTTCTAGAGTCTATTTTTCTTTCAACTACACCATTTTGTTGTGGAGTCCTAGGGGCTGAAAAATTATGATTAATTCCATTTTCAGTGCAGAAATTTTCAAATAAGTGATTTTCAAATTCTGTTCCATGATCACTTCTTAGAGATACTATAGTAGTGTTTTTCTCATTTGTGACTTTCTTGAAGAATTTCAGGAATATCGAGAAAGTCTCATCTTTGTGAGCTAAAAATTACCCAAGTATATCTAGAATAATCATCTACAATCACTAGACCATATTTCTTTCCTCCTAGACTTGTGGTTCTAGTTGGTCCGAAAAGATCCATGTGAAGTAGCTCTAAAGCCCTAGAAGTTGAAACAACATTTTTAGATTTGAAAGAACTTCTAGTTTGTTTTCCAAATTGACATGCATCACATATTTTATTGTTTTCAAAATCTAATTTAGGTAATCCTTTAACTAAATCCATTTTAATTAGTTTTGAAATAAGGTGTGTGCTTGCATGACCTAATCTACGATGCCACAACCAACTAATTCATTTATGTTAGCATTGTCAGCAATTAGGCAATGACTACTTTCAGATATTTTATCTAAGTCAACTAAGTACACATTGCCATATCTATAACCAGTAAATACAATGCTATCATCAATAGAATTAGTTACAGTGCATATAGAAGATTTAAATGAAACATTAAAATTTTTATCACATAATTGGCTTATGCTAATTAGATTATGCTTCAAACCATTAACATAAAGTACATTATCAATAAATGTAGATGGAGTTATACGACTTTACCAAGGCCCATAATTTGACCTTTACCGTTATCGCCAAACGTAACAACTCCACCTTTCTTTTCTTCTAGGGTGATGAATTCATCTTTGTCACCCGTCATATGTCTTGAGCAGCCACTATCAAGGTACCACTTTTTCTTTGATCTTTTGGCTACAAGACATTCCTGCAACATGATTTAAACTTTATGTTTAGGTACCCAAGCTTTCTTGGGTCCTTCATGGTTAGTAGCAATAAAAATTATTCCTTTCGGAACCCATATTTTCTTAGTTTTAATATTTAACTTGTTGTGTTTAATGTCTTGCATTCAAAGGATTTGTGACCTTTTTCATTATATTTAAAACAAGTTATATTACTTTGGTTGGCTTTTACAAAAATATTCTTTAGAGATTTCTGTTTCTTGATGTGTTATATCCTAAACCAGCTTTGTCAAAAACAGCTTTTTGACTATCTAGGATCATGTTAAGTTTAGTTGAGCTTAAGGTGAATTTCTCAACTATGTCTTTATATTTTTTAACATCTTTCTTAAGAGAGTCAATTTCTTTAGCTTGTTGTTCTTTATCTAAAGCTAGAGTTTCTATTTGATCTTTTAAATCTTTACTTGAGTTTTAGTTTCAGATTTTAATAATCTTTTTCTTGATTAAGATTATATCTTTCTTTCCTAAGTTCTTCTTTTTCATTAGTTAAGTTCTTAACTTCTAAAGCTAATTCATTTTTACTTTTAGCTAAGCTAGTATTATCATTTTTCAAAAACTTATACTTCTTTTTCAAAGATTTAAAATCAATCATTAATTCATTGAAAGCTTCAAACATTTCATCAAATGTAAATTCATCATCGGGGGTTTCGGTGCTTACCTCTTCGTTGTCGTCCGCCATGAAGCATATGTTTGCGACTTCCTTTTGCTCTTCTTCTTCGGAAGAAGATTCCTCGCTATCACTCCAAGTCACCATATAGGCCTTCTTCTTTTTATAGGCTTTCTTTAATCTAGGACATTCATTCTAAAGTGCCCCGGTTTATTACATTCATAGCATGTCAAGGGGTCTTTCTCTTTTTCCTTGTCCTTGTCCTTAATCTTATCCTTTTCTCCTTCCCACTTAACTCCAAATTTTTTCTTGTGGAAGGGTTTTCTTTTTCCTCATAAATCTCTTAAATTTCTTTGCTAAGAGAGCAGTCTCATCATCATCATCATCATCATCATTGCTGCTGCTCTCTTCATCTTTTGCAGCTTTGAGGGCAATCATTTTCTTTTTCTTTGAATCCTCCTCAACATGCTGCTCATTGTTAGCTCATGGGTCATAGGATCCTAGAAGCTCCTCTAAGGGTAAAGTATTGAGGTCCTTAGCTTCTTGGATTGCAGTCATCTTTGCTTCCCATGATCTTGGTAAAGACCTAAGAATTTTCGAACAAGTTCAGAGTTAGTATATGTCTTACCAAGACTTTTCAAACCATTTATAATGTCAGTGAATCTAGTGTACATGCATGCAATGGTTTCAGATTGTTCCATATTGAATAACTCATATTTGTGAACAAGAATATTTATTTTGGATTCTTTCACTTGATTGGTACCCTCATGGGTAACCTCTAATCTATCCCAAATCTCCTTTGCGGAATTACAAGTGGAGATTCTATTGAATTCATTAGCGTCTAATGAGCAATATAGTACATTCATGGCTTTAGCGTTAAGCTGTGCCATTTTCCTATCATTATCATTCTAGTCCCTTTCGGGCTTAAGAACAATAGTGCCATCAATAACGTGTGTGGGTGTACTAGGTCCATTAATTATAACACCCCAAAGCTCATAATCAGAAGCTTGAATGAATATTCTCATTCTAGCTTTCCAATAAGAATAGTTTGAGCCATTAAAAAGTGGAGGTCTATTCGTAGAATGACCTTCAGCAAAAGAACCAACTTGTGTTGCCATTTGAAACTTTAGCTCTTGATCGTGTGATCAAAATCTAATGAGCACCAGCTCTGATACCAATTGTTGGCCCAGATAGCAACCCAAGAGGGGGGGGTGAATTGGGTTCTTAAAAATTTAGCCCTTTTTAAATAGTTTGCTTGAGATTAATGAAGGCAAATGCAAAGTAACTATAAAGTGCAGAGAATAGAATAGAGATAAAGATAGAGTCAATTGAACACGGCAAACACAAAAGATTTTATAGTGGTTCGGTGTATCCAACACCTACGTCCACTTCCAAGATTCACTTGGGTCCACACTATAATCACTCTAGATTACAGCTGAGTTGTTTTTCAAGCTCACAACTCAAACTTATTGTTTTCCTGGGCGCACAACGAACCCAGCCGGTTTTACACGGGCTCACCAGCACAAAACCCTAAACCAAGCTTAACCAAGCTTGAACTGAGGTAAAACTACCTCCTCTAGTTCAATCCCCCAGATTGAACTAGGCACAAACAAATGGAATATGTTTTTCAAATACAAAGCTCCTTAATGAGCAAATATACAAATTAATAACAAGGTTTAGAAAAGCCTGATTTGAAGATTGGTTGGCTTTGTGCTTTTCTCCTTTTCTTCTTTTCTTCTTCTCCTTGCTAGGTTGAATCAAGCCTCAGCTCCGATTCTTCACAGTTGAAGCAGTTGAGAAGAGTTGAAAAGCAAGAATCTGAACTTCTTTCTCCAAGTTGGGAAATCCTCCAAGACTTTGATTTTGAACGCTTTGGATTCCTCTTGAGCTTTTTGGAGTGGAGTGGATTTGAGCTAGAAGGTTTTTCTTTCAAGATTCAAGCTCACGGATTTTTGAAATGGGATTTGTCTATCTCAGATTTTCTCTCTAGTTTTTCAGATTTTTTTCTTCTCTCTCTATCTATTTTTTTTTAACAATAGACTTTCCTTTTATAGATTTCTTTTACACCTCTTTTGGAATAAAACTATCCGTTGGAGTGTACCTTCTATCAAAATATATCCGTTAGAAATGAGTAAAAATAGAAAAGTTACCGTTAGAGCTGATCTGGCAACTTCGTTTATCGTTCCAGGTGGGTTGGAGTCGACTCTAACTTTTCTGGAGTCGGCTCTAGCTCGAGGCGTTATAAACTGATTTTTCCGGAGTCGTCTCTGACTTTTCTGGGGTCGACAAGATGCTTTTCCGGAGTCGACTCTAACTTACCCGGAGTCGACTCTAGGTTGGAGCCAGAAAAATCGACTTTCTGCTCCGTCTGTGAGAGTCAACTCTCACAGTCTCGGAGTCGACTCTAATGGCCGTGCCAGTTCCGGAGTCGGCTCTGTGATTCTCGGAGTCGACTCTAATGTCTGCATTTCTTACCTAGACATTAGATTCGATCCAGAACACATTGTAACACTTGATTTTGATCTTTCAATAGTCTTATAGGCTGAAACACTAAATCAAAATCATTAGAGCCTTCAAAAATTATACTCACATAGTTTTGTTAATCATCAAAATCATCAATTGGGTCAACACGGATGTTACCGAGGAGGTTCCTGGGACCGACCCGAACCCTGATTCTTAAGGGTTGCTCATGTATTTTTGCCTTTTCAACTTGTAATTTGATCAAAACTCAATGAATGAATGAATCTTTGATCTCTTTCTGCTTTGTTTTATTGCTTTGGTCATTATTTTTTGAACGACCTTTTTGCTGGGAGTTCCTTCAATGGTAATCATAAACGAACCGTGCTTTAGGGTCGGATTACCCTTAGGCATTCCGAACTGAAGATTCTGCTTAATCGAAGCCAGATTAACTAGTTCTGCCGATGCATAAAACTATTCGGTTTTGCCATGGAACATAACTCCGACTTTGCCTTGGTTGGGGCCGAGGTTCGGCGGGTAGTTAGGTGTGCGCAAGTTAACTCGGTTTGCCAGGGCATAAAATGGTTCGGCTCGAAATGACTGAAAATTGTGCGAATACCTCGGCTGGGGCCAAGATTAGGCGGATAGTTCGGTCTATCCGAAGCAAGTAGCTGGCTTGCTCTTTGCCGAAGTAGATGAAACGGCTTCACAACTTGCCGAAGGACGCTTCATTTTTGCTTAAGGCATTTATCCCGTTGGTCTTTTCCAACACGGGTCTCTTTAACGTATGCGATAAGCACTCGATCACCATTAGACGACATCATTTTCGAAAGGAGATTTCCTAGGCTGGTTCATATCTCAAGGACCTGCAGACAGTTTCTTTCATTTAAGGTTCTTGATCTGAGATCAGAGGAAAATCTTTTGCCTTCGTCACGGCCTGGGAGGCGCGTTCGGCGCGCTTCGGAAAGTGCCCCTTTTCTCTGACCTACCACGTGGCGGTGTGGCCAGAGCGTTTTGAATTCCGAGGCTCTTTGCTTTAACGGTTGCTTCTGGCTTATTTGTCTATAATATGGGGAGAGTGGACCGTGTTAGGCCATCTCCCAATATCTTCTCTTTTCGTGAGTTGTAGGGGCTTTCATGGTGCCTATTTCATTGAGGTTGAGAGCAGAGAGATCGAGATTCCCTTTTGAAAGCTGGTTCATCCCAGATAGCTAGGGTGATGAAAAAGCTGCTAAAGAGCAAGTAGTCCTCAAGGAAAGAATCTCGGAGGTCATATGGAGAGCGCATGAGGGGGCACACAGAGGTCATATGGGATCGCATGTATGCGCTTCCTGTGCGTCCTTTGTCACTTGCCATGGGGACCACAGGAAATGCAAAGTATACATATTCCCCATGGCTGACATGGAACTCACCTCCTTCCTCAATTTGGATCTCTCAGTTCATCCGCCTGAAAGGTCTTTTCTTGAGCGAGGAGGAAGGAGAGTGGTGTTGGTCTGCTGGTCCCCTGTCCATGTCGCTGGGCAAGGGCTAGCAGCCCAGCATCCCGCTTGGGGGAGGAGGCATCCTCGGCATCAGCATCCACAGGTCTTTAGCCTGGTTAGGATCCTTCAACGCATCCATCCTAGGGATCCGTGGATAGCCTACTTTGCTCTTTGGCATTAACCAGTGGCTCAACAGAGTTGTCTAGTTTCTCTGATTTCTTGGGTCGGATGCAGAAACATCGTTATCGATCGGAGCTGCTCAGCTGAGCTTTTTATTTTATTTGTCTTTATTTCCTATGCTATGATGCACTTGTAATGCCTCTCAGGAGGTTGTATTTTTCCATTAATAAAGAAAATTCTTACCCTTTCTTCTTCAAATACTTGCTTCCTTTTCCGATGTGGATGTGCTGAGAGTTGTTTTACTCATATTATGCTTTCTAGATCATAGCATAGTTTACTAGTTCAGTAGCGCTTTTGTTACTTTGTTTTTGTTGGACATTTCAGTGATGTTCATCTATGTTTAAATCAGAGAGAGGCCTGGGCGGCCCTGTTAATTTGCGATGTAAACATGATTCTTCCCAAGGGATAGAGTAAGTTTTTCTTTGAAGAGAAATGATTCGCATAATCTCACTGGTGAGCAGAGAAAAGCCACTTACCTCCGCCGAAGTGTAATAGGACGTCTTAGCTAGGCTAGAGCATCTGAGGAATCTTTTGACTTGATCAAAGCTTTGGACATTATTTGGAGATATATCACTCGGTTCGGCCGAGGCTTCAGAGATTGTTCAGAAATATATCACTCGGTTCGGCCGAGGCTTCAGAGATTATTCGGAAATATATCACTCGGTTCGGCCGAGGCTTCAGAGATTATTCAGAAATATATCACTCGATTCGGCCAAGGCTTCAAAGATTATTCAGAAATATGTCACTCGATTCGACCGAGGCTTCAGATATTATTCAAAAATATATCACTCAGTTCAGCCGAAGCTTCAGAGATTATTCAGAAATATATCACTTGGTTCAACCGAGGCTTCAGAGATTATTCAGAAATATATCACTCGGTTCAGCCGAGGCTTTAGAGATTACTCAAAGTTATATCACTCGGTTCAGCCGAGGCTTCAAGATTATATTTTACTTGGCGCGGCCAAGGTACGGAGATATCACTCGGCTTGGCCGAGGCTTCAAGATTATATTTTACTTGGCGCGGCCAAGGTATGGAGATCGCTTGGCCCGGTCAAGGATTTTAAAAGATTATATTTTACTTGGCACGGCCAAGGTACGGAGACTTCACTTAGCTCGGCCGAGGCTTCAAGATTATATTTTACTTGGCGCGGCCAAGGTACAAAGATATCACTCGGTTCGGCCGAGGCTTCAAGATTATATTTTACTTGGCACGGCCAAGGAACAGAGATCGCTCAGTCCGACCGAGGATTTAAAAAGATTATATTTACTTGGCATGACCAACGTACGGAGATATCACTCGGCTTGGCCGAGGCTTCAAGATTATATTTTACTTGATGCGGTCAAGGTACGGAGATCGCTCAGCCCAACCGAGGATTTAAGATTATATTTTACTTGGCACGGCCAAGGTACAGAGATATCACTTGGCTCGGTCGAGGCTTCAAGATTATATTTTACTTGGCGCGGCCAAGGTACGAAGATATCACTCGGCTCGGCCAAGGCTTCAAGATTATATTTTACTTGGTGCGGCCAAGGTACGGAAATATCACTCGGCTCGGTCAAGGCTTCAAGTTTATATTTTACTTGGCATGGCCAATGTACGAATATCGCTCGGCCCAGCCGAGGATTTAGTGCATAGAAAACCTACTTCTCATTGCAACTTTCAAGGAGAGTCATATAAATGGAGATTTTGCGAATCTTTGAAAGTTAAATTTAAATTAATGAACAGAGTAAGTCTAGTAAGAGCATACTTTTTCTAATGATATGCATGGAGATTGTCCGAGTTTCATGTCCGAGGGATTGATTTCCTATTTAAATCTTGGAGTTTGTAGGTGCCGGGTCTAATTACCTTCGTAACCTGGTAGGAACCTTCCCAATTCGGGGACAATTTTCTCTGCTCCAATGGCTTTGAGATGGATGCCTTCCGAAGCACTAGATCACCTAGGAGGAAAGACTTTGACTCTGGCGGAGTGGTAACGAGCTACTCTTTGTTGGTAGGCGGCCATCCGAATTTGGGCTTTCTCCCTGATTTCTTCTATTAAATCATGATTGGTTCGGAGCTACTCATCATTGGATTCCTCCGAATAGCCTTCCACGCAAAGGGAAGGGAGTCCAACCTCCACGGGGATGACAGCTTCTGTGCCAAAAGCCATCTTAAATGGGGTCTGTCCTGTGGGTATCCTCTCGGTAGTTCGGTACGCCCATAACACATGATGGAGCTCCTCGGCCCATCTGCCTCGTGCCCGACTAAGCCGAGCCTTAATTCCCTGCAAGAGAGTTCAGTTGGTTACCTCGGCCTCTTTGTTGGCTTGAGGATGTCCGACCGGTGTCAGGCGGTGGAGAATGCCATGACCCTCACAGAACTCACAGAACTTGGGATTGTCAAACTGTTTCCCATTGTCAGTGATGATAGTGTGGGGAAGGCCGAAGTGGCAGATGATGGACCTCCATACAAAGTCTTTAACTCGAGCTTCGATTATTTGGGCGACTGCTTCAGCTTCAACCCACTTAGTGAAATAATCAATCGCAATGAATAAGAACTTCCTCTGTCCCGTTGCGAGGGGGAAAGGGCCAAGAATATCCATCCCCCATTTGGCGAAAGGCCAGGGAGATGATATGGAAGTCAGGTGCGCCAAGGGGAGCCTCTAGACATTCGAGTGCCTCTGGCATGAATCACAGGCTTGGACGAGGTCATCGGCATCTTTCTGCATCATCGGCCAATAATATCCTTGACGCAATACTTTATGGCATAGGGCTCAACTGCCAAGATGATTGCCACAGGTGCCTTCATGAACCTCCCGAAGAGCATAATCAGCCTCTGATGGTCGGAGACATTTGAGCAATGGCATGGAGAATGATTGCTTATACAGTCGATTATCAATCAGAACATAATGAGAGATGACTACATTTTCAGCTTCCTTGCCTTTTCTATCAGTGGGCAGCAGTCCTTCTTTAAGGTACTTGAGCAGAGGATCAATCCAAGATGGTTCGGTGTCGACTTGCATCATCTAGTCAGCATCGGCGATACTGGGTTTCTCCAGGACTTCCAAGTAGAATCTCCATTCAAGATCCATTAACTCCATAGTCGCCAAGCGGGACAGAAGGTTAGCGCACACGTTTTTAGCCCTAGGGATCTGGATAATTTTAAATTCATCAAAATAAGAGGATAAATCGCACACCTTTTGGAGATACCGAATCATGTTTGGCTCTCGAGCCTCGAATTCTCCCTGCACCTGGCCAGCCACCAATTGAGAGTCAGTGTAGGCAATTAGCTTTTTGACTTTGAGCTCGTAGGCGATTCGGAGTCCGACTAGCAGGGCTTCATACTCTGCTTCATTGTTTGAAGCCGGGAAGGAGAAGCGAATATCATATTCAAAAGTTGCGCCCTTCGGACCGGTGAGGACCAAGCCGGCACCAGAACCGCCCATGCTGGAGGATCCATCGGCGTAACGCAGCCATATGGCGTTGGGCTTTGGTTGTCTGGGGGTATCCAAAGCAGAGCCATCTTCAGGTATGGTGCATTCGAGGAGAAATCTGCTAAAATCTAGTCTTTAATGGCCGAACGAGGTTGATATTGAATGTCATGCTCACTCAGCTCAACAGCCCATTTGGTCATTCTCCCCGATGCTTCTGGGCGATGAATAATCGCTTTAATGGGTTGGTCAGTCAAAACAGTGATAGTGTGCGCTTGAAAATAGGGCTGCAACTTTCGGACCGATGTCACCAGGGCCAGGACCATCTTCTCGACTCGAGTATACCTCGTTTCAGCATCTTTGAGTAGTTTGCTAACATAATAAACAGGTTTTTGGACTTTGTTCTCCTCTCTGATCAGCACCGAGCCAACAGCGTTTTTGAAGACCGCCAAGTATAAATTCAGCATTTCCCCTAGTTTCGGGCTGCTGAGGAGTGGTGGTGAGCCGAGGTATTTCTTGAGGTCTTCGAAGGATTTCTGGCAACATGGGGTCTATTGAAAGTTTTGGCTGACCGAAGAGCTTTGAAGAAGGGGAGGCATTTTTCGACTGACCAAGCAATAAAGCGGCTGAGGGCTGCTATTCTTCCGGTAAGGCATTGTACATCTTTGACCGACCCCGGAGGAGCCATCTGCCTCAGGGCCTGGATCTTTTGGGGATTCACTTCAATGCCTCGCTGAGAGATCATGAAGCCTAGGAATTTTTCGGAGTTGACTCCGAAAGCACACTTGGTAGGGTTGAGCTTCATCTAGTACTTTTGAAGCATTGCGAAGCTCTCTGTAAGGTCCTCGACATGTTGGGACACCTTCTTGCTCTTTACCAGTATATCATCAACATATACCTCTATGTTCCGGCCAATTTGTTCTTTGAAGACTTTATTGACTAGTCTTTGGTAAGTAGCACCTGCATTCTTTAAACCAAAGGGCATAACTTGATAACAGTAAATACCTCGGTCGATGATGAAGGCAGTTTTTTTCTCATCTTCGGGCACCATTCGGATTTTATTGTAGCCTGAATAGGCATCCATAAAAGTTAGCATTTGATAGCCTGAAGTCGAATCCACGAGCTGGTCGATCCACAGAAGAGGGAAGCTATCTTTTGGGCAGACCTTATTGAGGTCAGTGAAATCAATGCAGATCCTCCATTTGCCATTTGATTTTTTCACCATGACCACATTCACCAACCAATCGGGATAATTAACTTTCTGGATGAATTTGGCTTTGATGAGCTTGTCTACTTCGATAGCCTTTTGGCGCTCAGGGGCGAAGCTCCTTTTCTTTTGTTTGATTGGTCGGAATGTCTCGTCCATGCTAGGACGATGGACCAGGACGTCTGGGCTAATTCCAAGCATATCCGATGTAGACCAGGCAAAAACATCAGCATTCTTCCGAAGGAATTCGATCAATTCTTGCTGAAGCTTTTCTTCCAGCTGCGACCCGACCTTTATGGTTCGGTTAGGCCGAGCTTCATCAAGTGGCACTTCCTTCAATTCTTCGGCTGGCTCTCCTCGTTGCTCGGCAAAGTCTTTCCGAGCATCTAGCCCATCTACCTCGGGCTTCCTGGATTGAAGGTCGGCGACAAAGCAATGCCGAGCTATAATTTGACTTCCTCGAACAATCCCTACTCCCCATTCGGTGGGAAATTTCATTGCGAGATGAGGGATGGAAATGTTGGCCTTGAGAGATATTTGCCTCAGCCTACCGAGGATGGCATTGTAAGGAGATCGGAGCTTGGTTACAAGGAAATCCATGAGTACAGTAGCCATGCAGGGCCAGGTGCCGGCTCAGACCGTCAGAGTAATAACTCCCTCACGGACTATGGAGTCCCCCGTGAAGCCTACTAGGGTGGACTCCACTGGCCGGAGGCTTTCCACTTGAAATTTCAATCTCCCGAAGGTCTTCATCAGAAAAAGTGAGCTTATCAACATGCGGTCGGCACTCTGGCTCCGCCAGTCAAAGAAGGGGGCGCTGACGCACCCCCTCTTCACACGAATATAGGGGAGGGGCTAGCCCTCACCTCGCCATGATATAAGGGGGGAGGAGCCCCCCTTCTTCTCCATGATCACCATCCCCTACCCGTGCCAGCCACCTCCTCGCCTCGTTGCCCTCCAGCAAGGTAAGAGAGAGGGAGAAAAGGAGAGAAGAAGAAGGGGAGAGGGCCACCGGAGGCCCTCCCCTCACACGGGAACCAAACCAGCTCCCATAAGTTGGTTCGGGCCCAGCAGCGTGCTTGCCGGCTCACCAAGCTCGAGCCCCGAGCATCAGCCCCCACCGGCGCTGGGGAGGCATCTGGTGGGGTTCGGCCGGCCATGCCACTCTCCACCCCCCTGGTTCACCAGAACCAGGGAAGGAAGAAGTCGAGTAATAGGGAAAAAGAGAATGAAAGAAAGAAAGAGAAGAGAGAGAGGGCTGCCATTGACGGACGGCACTAGGCCAGTCGCCGGCAGCCAGGTAAGCCCCGAATGGGGTCGGTGGTGGCCCATCCCAGCCCAGCCCAGTTAGCCCTTTTATGCTGATTTTTTGGGCCCTAAATTGGGCCAGGCTCAATAAAAGGAGGATACGGCTTGGATCAGTGTTGATCTTAGTTTTTGGGGTATTTTTATTTTTACATTTCAGCTTATATATTGGAAGATATTCAAGCCCCAAGTTGGTCTCAGGATTAAACTGGGTAGAGTTTAAAAGTTATTTTGATATGCTAATTTTGGAGATTAAAAATGGGGATATTTATGTTATAGTACCTAGGTGCATAAATAGCTGATTTTCACTTTTGGATTAGCGCAGAGAGGAAAGTAAGTCATTTATCATAATTTTTATGAGTAAGTAAGCCATTTATCATGATTTCATAAATTATTAAAGTATAAAAATTATGGAATATTTAAATGCTATACTGATACTTATTGCACTATTTGGAGAATGAAAAATGGATTTGGTACCCTTATATATACAAGTGATCATTGGCCATGATCGTCTTTATAATTATATTTTTTGTAAATGATTTAGTACCCATACGTGCAACTGCTCAATTGATGTGGTATTTGATGCCAAAAGTTTTATAAATATACATATGTATTTGATATGTTTAAACCACTGTAATTGTGAAAAGTATATGGATGGCATTTTACAAAAGTACATGCTAGTATGCAAATATGGCATGAAAATGATATTGTGTGAGTATGCTATTATGTGTCACCATGGTCCACTATAACATGACATGATATGCTACACGACTTCGGAACCCACCTCACAGGAGCTTCATATGTGAGGGATACACCCAAGGGGTCTTTTGTTGACGCCAGAACCTACCTTCACAGGGGCGACATATGTGAGGAACACATCCAAGGGGTATTCTATTACACGACTCTGAAACCCATCTCCACAGGGGCTACATATGTGGAAGGCACACCCGAGGGGTGTTCTGTTGACGCCAAGACCCTTCCTCCACAGGAAATATATATGGAGGATACACCTTTAAGGTGTTCTGTTTATATAGATGTAGTGTATGACCGTGGGACATTAGTATAAAATAAATTTTTACATGCTATTTATAGTGGTACAATGGTTTGATTTGAATTATATTTGAAATGCTACATGACAATAGCTTTCAAAATTATTTTAAGCATATGATATGCATGATTTGATAACATGACAGAATGCATTTGAAATATGGAAGCTTATGTGTTTTTATATGAAAATCTGATTTGCTAGAAGCTTGAACTGGCTATAATATATTACAGTAGGCTTACTGAGTGTGAGCTCATTTAAATCTTGCAATGTTTTTCAGAGCCACAAAACTGAGGAAGAGGCTATGGGGTAGTTGGAGCTTCTTTCAAGAGTAATCTAAATCCAACATTTTGTTGTAGCCCTATTGACATATGTATGATGGACATGTAGCCCAAGACTTATAATTATGGCTTGTATTAAGGTTATTGACTTTGAATGACAAGGAGGTTGTAGGGAGAAATAACCTAAGGCATGCATATTTTAAAATTTAATAACAATTACCAATGCGGAAGCTTAAAGATTAAATATTAATCTATCTAACATGCATCAAGATCATATCTTTGCCTTATACTGAAGGATCGTTTGATCTAAATTTGCATATAAATAAAATCATCAAGATTATATCTTGATCTTCAAGATAAGAAGTCATACTACCTATCCTAAAGCCTGCCTTAAGATTAGGGATCATATCACTTACCTTAAGAACAATTGGTAAATCCTTTGTGCTCTGCAGCCGTTCAATCGTCAGGCCTCTAGTATCATCCACGCGAAGTCCCCAAATGATCAGATTCCCGGGAGTGCTAGCTCGCGGAAAAATAACTTTGCTGATCTTGAATCCTCCCACTAGAATCTTCTTCCAAGATCCACCAAACTTTTGTTAACACCAGAATCACACCAGGATTTTTGTTCTAACTTTTTAGAATTTCAATCCATAACATTTCATGTGTTGTTATCTAGTGAACAATGTCCTCTAATTTATAGGCTCAATTTAGCCTTTAGCTGATTGAATTCTAACACTTAGAATTCTGAAGTTTGGTGAAAACCAGATACATGAATTCTAACACTTAGAATTCCAACATTGACGTTTGGTGAAAACCTATGAATTCTAACACTTAGAATTCCAACGTTTTGTTAATTCCGACGTTCAGTGAAAACGAAAGAGATGTGAATTCTAACACTTAGAATTCCATCGTCTGGTTGATTCAAAGAGGTACATTAATTCCATATGAATTCTAAAACTTAGAATTCCAATGGAAACCGTTTGGAGAAGATTAAGGTTATACATTAAATTCTGCATGAGAATTTAATCTCTCATGAGATGAGATTTTAGCTATCTCATCATGTGAGATCTTCATGTGAGAAAACTTTTTTTTCACAAATGGGGTTTGGGTTTGGGTTTTGGTTTAAGCTGATTTGAATTTATTGGATTGAACCTACATAGATCATGGTCCTAACCCAAATCAAATTTGGCTAGTCCTGAATCTATTTAAATCCAAATCAAGTCTAATTTCAAATCAATATTTGAAATTAATTAGTCCTTCTAATAGACTTAAACCTAATTGAATCTTATTTACTTGTACTTAACCCAATTGAGATAATTCAATCAATCAAATTGTTTAATTAAATCATATACGATTCTTAATCGTTGATTAGCAAATAGGTCATCCTAGGAAACTTCTATGCGTGTGACTCTCTAGGTTCGAACCTAAGCCGGTAGCATAGGAACAACTTTCTATACTAATCGATGTGCCCATCTAGCAATGGAACCCGATGTCCAGATAGGTCGAAGAGTTGCCGAGCAAACTCGAAGAACCCTAAGAAATAGTTACCGTATAATTCATCCTTTTGACCATAAATGTTAAGGATAGCTTAAGAGCCTGTCAACTCTAAACAACAAATCCATAAAGTTATTTCAACTTTAGTGATCATGTGACCTTCACATGAAGTGCCTTGGCCAAGGTCTTGCTAAATTGAAACACAAGCATTTCTTCTTTTAACATGATAGGTCAAATTTCATCTTGATCCATAACTGACTACCATAAGTACTTGACTGTACCTAGTAATCTTTCGTAGCTGGATTAAAAATCCAAGTGGTCCGGCACCTAAGTACAATGAGTTTCTTGCAAGTCACCGGTTGTGATCTTCAGGTCTGAAGGATACTTATACCCATATCTTCTTGGATTAACTCTTGATAGCAGAGTATCCAGAAATAAGTCACGTTCGGTGAAATGTACTCCTACACTTTCATTTGTATGTTATACCAGTTCTCTACACTCCTTGGTTAAGAGGACAACCAACAAATATGATATACAACGTCCTATAATTGATAGTACTATGGTCATGTCATAGTATATCATTTGGTCACAAACTCTTTTGAGGACCTTCAAAGATAAATCCTCTTTTATCATGAAGGAAGATCCTAAGGGCTTCATTACTATTAGGAGTTTTAAGAAGATATTCTTGTAATGAATAAACTGCCAAATAACTTTTATTAATATATCAATTTATATGTAATTTATATTAGCACAATCATCAAATTATTGGCTTTAGGATATAATTCCCAACAGAGGTATTATCCTTCCTTGTATAAACTGGATTGCTACAGGATGCCTTGCATGCCAAGCATTCGACGGGTTGCCAACCCTAGATTCAATTCGGGTCCGGGGCGTGACAACTTTTGTGGTATCAAAGCCTAGGTTTGACCTTAAGGACAAACACATGATGACACTAGGCAAAATAGTAGGAAAACACTGGGAGGATAACAACTCTAGGATGATTTTAAATAAACATGTTTTGCAAGCCTAAAATTTAGTGGTTTATAAGGATGTTGACTAGAACATAACCTTGGCAGGAGTTAAAAATGCCCCATCGCACCAGGAGTCTACGACATATTGAGGACTCCCAGGCTGGTGACTCGGGCCTACAGGGAGGTCAGCAAGCTTCTGGAGGCTCTGGTTCTGTTAATCTGGCTG
Source organism: Calamus simplicifolius (assembly GCA_900491605.1). Lineage (NCBI taxonomy): Eukaryota > Viridiplantae > Streptophyta > Magnoliopsida > Arecales > Arecaceae > Calamus > Calamus simplicifolius. Next base: position 1,461,940 of record UESW01003910.1, on the reverse strand, counting down.
GCAATAACCAACCACAGTTCCAGGCCTAGATGCTTCAGACCCTCGCAGGAATGTCATAAGCTATGCAAGCCATGCAGCTGTAGATTCAACAAATCTTGCTTGCTCAGCCTACCTCTCCTGCTCCGCAGACTTAGCCGGCTCCTACCCTGCAACCTGAGCCTGCTCTTCCTACTCCTCAGACTCAACCCAAGCGGCCTGCTCAATCGGCTCCATCTCAAACCTGGCAAGGAGGGGGACGTAGCCTTGCTGAGTTCAAGAGCATGGCCCCTACTCCATTTTGTGGATCCAGTAACCCTGCCGATGCAGAAAAATGGATAAGGAAGATGGAGAAAGCCTTTGCAGCCCTCGGTAGCCAAGAGGAGGAGCGAATTAGATTTGCCACCTACCTTCTTCAGGGGGAGGCATATGATTGGTGGCTACTTGTGGAGACTGGGTGGAAAACCTATTTCCTGGGAAGAGTTCAAGGAAATCTTTTACAACAAATACTTCCCCAATAGTATGCAGAGACAGATGAAATCTGAGTTTATCAAACTAGAACAAAGGAATTTCTCCGTAGCTCAGTATGAAGCCGAGTTCACTAGGTTAGCTCGGTTTACTCCGGACGTAGTGACCACTAAGAGAGCCAAGATCATCAGATTCACCGAGGGATTGAGGCCCAAACTGATGCAAGCAGTCAGTGCATTTGAGCTCTCCACATACAGTGCTGTGGTGAACAAGGCCTTGGTGATTGAGAGGGATATGAGTGTGGCCCAAAAGGAGTGGGAGCAGCAGAAAAAGAGGAAAGGGTCTTCTTCTGGCCAGTCTTCAGGGCAGGCCAAGAAGAAGGTGCTTATCAGGCCCTCTCAGGATAGAAGGGCAAGGAGACCAGTTGACCTCGCTGCAGAAAGTTTCACTTGGGCAAGCGGTGCCATATGAGGTCTGGTGCTTGCTTTATTTGTGGAAAGTAGGACCACAAAATGGCCACTGTCCCCTCCGAAGGACTAGCTAGCAACCCCCTCCAGATCAGGGGAAGAACCAGCAGTAGCTGCTTAGGACCCAGAGAAGGGTCTTCACTCTTACACAACAGGATGATGCCGCTTCTAACTCCATAGTGATAGGTACGCTTGTCACTTAAGTACTCATTTAAGATTATTCAATTCATATGCGATGTAATACATTGATCATGAATGATAAATAAGGTAAGCAATATTAAACTTCATGATATCTAAAACAAACTAAACTTTGTGATCATGGACATTTAAAGTAGGCAATACTTATGCTCAAACCTTAGTAGATCCGGGTGCCACGCATTCATTTATATCTGAGGCTTATCTTGCCAACAATGCATCGTTGACACCTGTTCGCCTAGAGCAAGAGTTGTACATTGCATTCCCAAATGAAGATGTTATGAGGGTGGACTCAGTATACATATCTTGCTTGATTAATATGGAGGATAAGAAGTTGAAGGCTGATCTAATCGTCCTTCCACTGAAGTCCTTTGATGTTATCCTTGGGATGGACTGGTTGGCCTCCTATCATGCTTCAGTAGACTGTTTCCGAAAATGGTGATCTTCAAAATCCCTAATCAACCTGAATTTAGTTTTACTAGAAGCCAAGAACACCTGGCCTCAGTGTTTGTATCAGCACTGTAGGCTACCAAATATTTTAAGAAAGGTGGCCAAGGGTTTCTTGCTATGGTCAAAGACCTTTAGCAGGAAGAGGTCAAGTTCGAAGATATTCCAGTGGCTCGGGAGTTTCCTGACGTCTTCCCGGATGATTTGACCGAATGGCCTCCAGATCGGGAAGTTGAGTTTACCATTAATTTGGTCCCTAGCACTGGACCTATATCCAAGGCCCCTTATCACATGGCCCTAGCTGAGCTAAAAGAGCTGAAGAGCCAGTTGCAGGAGCTCCTAGACCAAGGATTTATCAGACCTGGTGTCTCTCCTTGAGGTGCTCCAGTATTATTTGTCAAAAAGAAGAATGGAAGTCTTCGGTTCTGCATTGATTACAGAGAAATCAATAAGGTAACAGTGCGGAACAAGTATCCATTGCCGAGGATTGATGATCTATTTGATCAACTCCAGGAGCTCAGGTATTCTCGAAGATTGATCTTCGGTCAGGTTACCATCAACTCAAGGTCAAGGCTGGGAATGTGCCTAAGACAACATTTAGAACTAGGTATGGCCACTATGAGTTCTTGGTGATATCGTTTGGGTTAACTAATGCCCCGGCAGCATTCATGGACTTGATGAACAGAATCTTTAAGCCACACTTGGATTAGTTTGTGGTTGTCTTCATTGATGACATCCTGATGTATTCTAAAAGCCAAAAGGAGCATGTAGACCACCTGAAGATTGTTCTGCAGACTCTTCGGAAGAAGAAGCTTTATACCAAGCTGCAAAAGTATGACTTCTGGTTGAGCCAAGTATCCTTCTTAGGACATATAATATCTAAAAATGGCATATCTATGGACCCAAAGAAGATTGAGGCAGTTGTAAATTGCAGTCGGCCTTCCAATGTAACTGAAGTCAAAAGTTTCGTGGGGCTGGCTAGATATTATCGCAGATTCGTGGAGGGCTTCTCTCGCATTGCTCTACCCTTGACTTGCTTGACCCAAAAGCAAATGAAGTTTGACTGGACTGAAGAGTGTGAGAGAAGTTTCCATGAGCTGAAGCAATGCCTAGTGTCGGCCCCCGTCCTTATCCTTCCGTTAGGATCTGGAGGATTCACCCTATACACGGATGCTTCTTGGAAGGGATTAGGAAGTGTTCTGATGCAAAATGAGAAGGTGATAGCTTATGCCTCTAGACAGCTAAAGCCATACGAGCAAAATTATCCAACCCATGACCTGGAGTTGGCTGCTGTGATTTTTGCCTTGAAGATTTGGTAGTATTATCTATATGGAGAGGCATGTGATATGTATACAGACCATAAGAGTCTGAAATACATCTTCACTTAGAAGGAGCTAAACTTGAGGCAGAGGAGATGGATGAAGCTACTAAAAGATTATGACCTGAACCTGCACTATCATCCAGAAAAGGCCAATGTAGTAGCTAATGCCTTGAGCAGAAAGTCCTTCTCAGAGTTAGTTTCTATGATCACTTCTCAGCCTCACATCCAAAGGGACCTTGAGAAGTTAGAGGTTGGATTGTGAGTATCACGGTCTGATGGGCTTGTAGCAGCACTCGTACTCCAACCAACTCTGATAGATAGGATCAAGTCATCCCAAAAAGAAGATTTGGACCTACAAAATATTAAAGAAGCTGTGCAGTCAGGGGTCCAAAATGAATTTACTATAATGGAGGATGGATCCCTGAGATTTGATGATAGGTTCTGTGTGCCAAATGTGGAGGATCTAAGGGCAGGAATTATGAGGGAGGCTCACTATTCTTCCTATACAGTGCACCCAAGAGGCACCAAGATGTACAGAGACCTAAGGGGAAACTTTTGGTGGAAGGGAATGAAGAGGGAGATTGCTCGGTATGTGGCCAAATGTTTAGTATGTCAGCAAGTGGAGGCTGAGCATCAAAGGCCTGCGGGACCCCTTCAGTCTCTGATGATTCCACAATGAAATGGAAGAAGATCACTATGGATTTTGTGACTGGTCTGCCTAAGACCCCTAGGAGCAATGATGCAATATGGATCATTGTAGACAGATTGACAAAGTCAGCCATTTCCTACCGCTCAGGGTTGGGATCTCTAGTGAGAGATTGGCCAACATGTATATTGAGCAGATTGTGAGGCTTTATGGTATTTCCGTATCTATTGTATCAGATCAAGATACCAAGTTTGTGTCTCAATTATGGAAGAGTCTTCATAGAACGCTGGGGACCAAACTAAACTTCAGCACAACCTTCCATCCCCAGACAGATGGGTAGTCTGAGAGAACCATACAGATCCTGGAGGACATGTTGTGAGCCTGTGTGATGGACTTGGGTGGTGCTTGGGATAACCACTTATCGTTAGTGGAATTTGCTTATAATAATAGTTACCAAGCTAGTATCCAGATGACTCCATTCGAGGCTTTGTATGGTAGAAAATGCAGATATCCCTTATATTGGGATGAAGTAGGAGAGAGAATTGTTGAGCCCTGAGCTGATTCAACAGACTGTAGAGAAGGTGCAGTTGATCAGAGAACGACTTCATACAGCTCAGAACCGACAGAAGAGCTATGCTGATGTGAGAAGAAGGGAGCTAGAATTTAAGTTAGGGACCATGTCTTCCTAAAGATATCACCAACCAAAAATATGATGAGATTTGGGATTAGAGGTAAGCTGAGTCGTGATACATTGGGCCATTTGAGATTTTGAGCAGAGTAGGAGAGGTGGCTTATAGCCTGGCACTACCTCCAACACTCTCTGGGGTACACAATGTATTCCATGTATCCATGTTGAGAAAATACATTTCTGACCCTAGCCATGCGATACAGTTTGAGCCCATACAGTTAAGAATGATCTGATATATGAGGAGCATCCTGTGTGTATTGTGGATTATAAGGATCAAGTTCTAAGACGGCATAGCATTCCCTATGTCAAGGTTCAGTGGAGTAACCATTCTGAGAGGGAAGCTACTTGGGAACTTGAGGAAGAAATGAAAAAGAAATACCCTCAATTATTTGTAACTTAGTATATGTAAATGAAAAGATAGTAAATATGTGGTCTTAATTTTGAATCTCAATTACTATTTCAAGTGCATTAATTTCGAGGCCAAAATTTTTATAAGGAAGGATGTAAACCCTTGTTTAAAAAAAAAAGAAGTGAGACCAGCATGGCAGTGCGACGTCGCAGCCGTACCCGCACATGGGCGGCACTCCGGCTCCACCAGTCAAAGAAGGGGGCGCCGATGCATCCCCTCTTCACACAAACATAGGGAGGGGCTAACCCTCCCCTCGCCATGATATAAGGGGGGGAGGAGCCCCCCTTCTTCTCCATGATCACCACCCCCTACCCGTGCCGGCCGCCTCCTCGCCTCGCCTCCCTCCAGCAAGGTAAGAGAGAGGGAGAAAGGGAGAGAAGAAGAAGGGGAGAGGGTCACGGAGGCCCTCCCCTCACACAAGAGCCAAACGGCTCCCGTAAGTTGGTTCGGGCCCGGAGGCGTGCTCACCGGCTTGCAGAGCCCGAGCCCCGAGCATCAGCCCCCATCGGCACTGGGGAGGCATCCGATGGGGTTCAGCCGGCCTCCCATCGGCCGGCCACGCCACTCTCCATCCCCCTGGTTCTGGTGAACCAGGGGAGGAAGAAGTCGAGTAACATGGAAAGAGAGAATGAAAGAAAGAAAGAAAGAAAGAGAAGAGAGAGGGAGAGGCCACTGTCGACGGACGGCACTGGGCCAGTTGCCGACGGCCATGTAAGCCCCGGAAGGGGTCGGCAGCGGTCCTACACCGCTGGCCACTTCCCCCTGTTCGGCCCCTGGTTCGGGTGAACCACGGGAGAGAGGGGAGAAAGAAGGGGGCTGGGATGGGCCGGGCCAAAAAGAAGGGGGTAGGCTGGGCCGGCCTGGCCCAGCCCAGTTAGCCCTTTTATGCTGATTTTTTGGGCCCTAAATTGGGCCAAGCCCAATAAAAGAGGATACGGCTTGGATCATTGTTGATGGGGATTTTTTATTTTTTCATTTGGGCTTATATATTGGGAGATATTCAAGCCCAAGTTGGCCTTAGGATTACACTGGGTAGAGTTTAAAAGCTATTTTGATATGCTGATTTTATAGATTAAAAATGGGGACATTTATGTTGTAGGTACCCAAGTGCATAATAGCTGATTTGCACTTTTGGATTAGCGCGGAAAGGTAAGTCATTTATTATAATTTTTATGAGTAAGTAAGCCATTTGTCATGATTTTATGAATTATTAAAGTATGAAAATTTTGGAATATTTAAATGCTATATTGATACTTATTGCACTATTTGGAGAATGAAAAATGGATTTGGTACCCTTATATATACGAGTGATCATTGGCCATAATCGTCTTTATAATTATATTTTTTGTAAATGATTTGGTACCCATACGTCAACTACTCAATTGATGTGGTATTTGATGCCAAAAGTTTTATAAATATACATGTGTATTTGACATGTTTAAACCACTGTAATTGTGAAAAGTATATGGATGGCATTTTACAAAAGTATATGCTAACATGCAAATATGGCATGAAAATGATATTGTGTGAGTATGCTATTATGTGTTGCCACGGTCCACTATAAATGACATGATATGCTACACGACTTCGGGACTCACCTCACATGGGCTACATATGTGAGGATACACCCAAGGGGTATTCTATTGATGTCGGGACCCACCTTCATAGGGGCAACATATGTGAGGGATACACCCGAGGGGTGTTCTATTACACGACTCTGAACCCATCTCCACAGGGGGCTACATATGTGGGAGGCACACCCGAGGGGTGTTCTGTTGACACCAGGACCCTTCCTCCACAAGAAATGTATATGAAGGATACACCTTTAAGGTGTTCTGTTTATAGATGTAGTGTATGACCATGGGACATTGGTATAAAATGAATTTTTACATGCTATTTATAGTGGTACAGTGGTTTGATTTGAAATTGTATTTGAAATGCTACATGACAATAGCTTTCAAAATTATTTTAAGCATATGATATGCATGATTTGATAACATGACAGAATGCATTTGAAATATGCAAGCTTATGTGTTTTTATATGAAAATCTGATTTGCTAGAAGCTTGAACTGGCTATAATATATTATAGTAGGCTTACTTACTGAGTGTAAGCTCATTTAAATCTTGCAATATTTTTCAGAGCCACAAAACTGAGAAAAGGCTATTGGGTAGTTGAGCTTCTTTCAAGAGTAATCTAAATCCAACATTTTGTTGTGGGACATATGTATGACGGGCATATAGCCCAAGACTTATAATTATGGCTTGTGTTAAGGTTATTGACTTTGAATGACATGGAGGTATTATCCTTCCTTGTATAAATTGGATTGCTACAGGACGCCTTGCATGCCAGGCATGCGGCGGGTTGCCACCCCTGGATTCAATATCGGGTCCGGGGTATGACAAATACATTCTAGTGGTAGTTAATTATGTGTCGAAATGGATTGAAGCCATGGCAACTCGAACCAACGACTATAAAATTATAATTAAGTTTAATCGTTTTGGATACCCAAGGGCTATAATTAGTGATACACATTTCACGAATAGACACTTTGAAGGATTAATGAAAAAATATGAAATTACTCATAAGGTAGCTACACCTTACCATCCCCAAACTAGTAGCCAAGTTGAAGTATCAAATAGAAAAATTAAACATATCCTTGAGAAAATGGTGAGACCCGATAGGAAAGATTGGTCAGAACGTTTGGATGATGCATTATGGGCTTATCGAACTACTTTTAAGATCCCTTTGGAAATGTTCCCTTACCGTCTGGTATTTGGAAAGGCTTGTCATTTATCTGTAGAATTGGAGCACCATGCATTTTGGACCATCAAGCAATTTAATTGTGAGATGAGGAATGCAGGTGTCACTAAAAAACTTCAATTGAATGAGTTAAAAGAGCTACAAAATGACGCATACGAGAGATCAAAAATTTATAAAGAACGAACCAAAGCATATCATGATAAATTTATTAATAGACAAACTTTTGAACCAAATTAAAAAGTATGACTTTACAATTCAAGATTACATCTTTTTCCTGTAAAACTTCGTTCATGATGGAATGGACATTTTATAGTAACTCAAATATTTTCTCATAGAGTAATAGAACTTATAAACCCCAAGCAGGGAAATACATTCAAAGTAAATGGCCAACGTTTGAAACCATATCTAGAAAAAATTAATGATGGAGAAGTTGTTGATCAATTGATCTTGTGAACTCAACACTATCATAATGAGTAGCATAGTCTGGCTGAAGACTTTAAACTTAGCGCTCTTGGGAGGCAACCCAATTTATTCGTTTATTTTTAACTTTCTATTTCTTAGTATGACCAAAGAAGAGCAACAGAAGTCGATTGAGAGAAGTATACGGAACCTCCAACCTTCAAATACTTGACCAGGTAGTATCTTTCCTTGAAATTAATTTTTCTTCCATTAGGGACAATAAAAATTAAGTTGGGGAGGGGAAGAATAAGTAAATCCTCGAGTAAAACTATAATCAGTATTTGTGTACCAAATTTTATCTCAATTTGAAGTTAATCAAGCATTCTAATTAATGAACAATTAATGGTTAGATTATTTTAGAGATACCAAGGAACAAATTATTAAGGAAACCTAATAAAAGGTAGGGTTTAGCCCAAAAAAAATTGAAAATAATTTCAAACCCTACTGACCACTGATCTTAATAATACAATCTATTTAATAAGGGTATGGGTGGAAATGTTTTTTTAAAAAAATCCTTTTAAAGTTAATAAATTAGGTTCTTAGTATCTTTCGCCCCGTCACCTAAGCAAGTGATGTTGTTCACATAAAAATGTGAAAATATGAAAAAACCTAAGTAGAGTCAGTCCTACCTGAAGCCTATTTGACTCGAGTCAGTAAGTCTGAGGGGTGTTTTACACCTAATGCCCTAAAACCAATTGGTTTGGGAGCCATTGGCCTAAACCTCGCTATAAGGGTCAATTAGAAAGCAAGGGGTTAAATAGAGAAGTGAAAAGTTGGAGAACATTAAGGGAATGTTGCACTGACTTTACATGTAAATAAATAAATAAATAAGGAGACTAAATGACAAGAAGACACTACACCTAACCCAAATTAAGTTAGAGAACTTAAATAGAGAAGTGAAAAGTTGGTGAAGGAAGACTTCTATAAATTCTTATGGACTACACTCTATCACTAAATGGATAAACTTGATACTCCAATGAAGCACCTTTCTTATAATCTAATCGAGATTCTTTTGATTTTAAAACCGTAAGATAACTATCAATTTTGGACTAGCTTGGTACATATTTTTAAATTCCTTATTTACTCGACGACAAGTAAGATTCAAGTTGGAGAGAGTGATAAACGCACAACTAATCATAATAACCCTATTAATTAATAGGTCAATTATCTTTATTATTTAATATTTGATTACTTTATAAAATATTTTTAAGAAAAGCTCCATCAACTTAAAAAGCTCGATTTTAGGAGTCCAACGACGCAAACGACACTCAAACCGTAATCTCTCCATAATTTCTCTGCAATCTCTATGTAATCTTCATGCAATCTCTCCGTAATCTCTCCACAATCTCTCTGCAATATCTTCGCAATCTCTCCATAATCTTTTGTAATCCATCGTAATTTGTCTGCGATCAAGCATCTATAAATAGCCCCAGAGGGGAAGAGAGGAGGGGCAGTCTAGCTTGGAGGAGGAAACAGAGAATCCTGAAGAGTTTGGCCACGAAGCAGATTTAGGAGCTCGGCAGATCTGGAGCCATCTTCAGTGTTATTACCTTCTTGTAAATGTCAAGAAAGAAGAATTTTTAATTTTAATTTTAATGTACTCCTTTGGATGCTATGAAATAAAGTATTTATTTACGTTTATTTTTTATTGAATGTTCTTTAAGTGAAAATATTTTTTGACTGTCTATTCTTTAAAAGGGACGGATCGTGATCTACAGATATGGACCGTACTCTCATTAAGATAGATCATATCTTAATTATGTTTATTGCTAATTATTTATTTATTTAAATTTTTAATTATATAAATTTATTTCAAAATAACCACTCAAAGTCCATGTGAATTCGACCCCTTACTCTCGCTACTCTACCTAAGATTAGTGAAATTAAGGTGTTTTAATCGTTACGCTACGACATGCATCAACATGCAATAATTAAAATTTTTTTATGAAAAAATAGGGATAGCCCTTCCCATCCATCAATAACCATAAAAATCCTGGCTAAGATCTAATTTAAACTCAAGTCTACCATCCAAAGATTTTACAAGCTCACGAGGCACCTCAGTAACCAAAAATTCATTATTCTGCTGCCAAAAAAATAGTTTGATTTTCTATTGGAATACATATTACTTTCTATGGTTACTGATACTATAAGCTTCAAGCAACTACCTTGAAAGATTCCAATATTTAAACTGATGGAATCACATGACTGGCATGGAGCACATCTCGCCTTAACTAGATGGAAGGTTGCTGATCAACTGGTTGGCAATCAAAATTATCTTCAGCATCACATGGAAACTTGTGTTAAAAGACTTGAAGACTACCCAAAGAAACCATAGGAGCTGCTGGGTTCTTAGGTTGTGTTTGGCACATCGCCAATAATTCTGAATGATAATGTGGATTACCTACAAAATAAATTACCACTTAATAAATTACCGATAATATTGATTAATGTGTTTAGTATACACAAGTAATGCAATAATAATATTAATTACTATATTTGATATAACAAATAGATTACCAGTTAGGTAATATAAATTCTTAAATTATTCCTAAATTAAATTTATTAAAAATTTATATATTATTATATATTTAATTTAAAAATTATATTTATATATAATAATATTTAAAAAATATATTTATAAATGATATTCGAAGTGACCATTAAGGACGTTGGAGGCCACCGATCGAAAGAAATTTCGTAGCGTGCCGTAGGACCACTAGGCGACAGAGATCCACGGCCCAACTCCGTGAAAGGTGTGGCTTAGGACATTCGACATGAAGGTTCCAACAACATCGTAGATCAGGATACGAATAAAAAGCAATTAAAAGAAAAAAATTATTAAAAAATAATTTATTATATTACTACATCTGATAACGTGGATAATCATCCATTCATGAAGTAATCTGGATTACTTTATCACTAATCCTGATTACCACTGCAAAATAGATTGTCATTCAAAATACATACCAAACATAGTTATCTGATGGTCCCTTTCAAATTACCGATAATCTTGATAAATTACCTACTACCAAATGCCCCCTTAAAGCATTCTTCTAAGCTGCACAGAAAAAATAAGGTATGGCGGACTTCAGAATTAGCAAAGCATCTCACACAGCACAAAGAGCAAGTATGAGAAGCCATAACCAATAAATGTTTTTCCCTTTAATTTTTTTTTTAAATACTTTCAGGTTTGAGACTCATATTTTCACAATCAGCTGTCAACCAAACACTGACCATTCATCTTTTCATCAGTGTCCAGGCAAACGTCTGTAGTTTTTCAGAGGAACAAACAGCAAGCTACCCATGCAAGACCCAAAGACCATGCAGCAAAATCAGAAAAATTAGATAGAGAGAGCACATAAAACATAAAGACCACTATAATATTGATAAAAATTGACAGTTCCAGCAAGTTGAACTGTAACAATAAATATGAAGTAAACAAGACTTTTGTGAAACAACATGTGCATTTCAGATAAAAAACACAGCAAATGCTTACAGCTCTTTGTCCAAAGCTTTGATACTTTCACCTGTTTACCATCGTATGGCTGAATGCCCAGAAAGAATATGAACCCACTGATATGGCACCATAAAAATAAGGCCCATCCAATGGGATGAATGATCGTCATATAGCAGTTCTCCCGGGCAAAGAAGCTGAATGGTGCACATTTCCCTCAAGCTGTCTTCAGTCTGATCTTGGGCGATTGGAGCCACCTTTATGAGGTTTTTTATACAGTGGTAATAGGGAAGGAGCACCATGTTTCCTCCTCCCAAAACACCGCCAGTACAGAAGCAGAATCATTAGAAAAACTCCAATGGGAATTGCCCATCTGTCCCAGTTAAGACCACATTAGATAAGGTTGAAAACTAAATGCACTTAGATTAATTCATATGAAATTTATCTCAGTGAAAAGAAAAAAAGCATTATGATGCCCATTGTGTGTAAATAAATTAGAATAAGACTTAAGGAGCAGAATGACTACCTATCCAGATCAAGAACAGGGTTATAAACAATAGTTTCCCAAGTAGCCACAATAATATGCCAAGCAGGATTATAGTAAAGTGACTCTGCCGACCAGAACATTCTTGTATATGTCTCCAAGAGAATAAACATCATCCATGCACCAATCTCCAGCAAAAAGAACTTGATGACAAACCGACCAACTACAACCATGACAAGGGAGAAAGCCACCAACCAATTGAAAAGTCTGTTATTGTAATCCTTGATAAAAAGAGAACGGGACTTCCCAAGCATCTGAAAGCATGCATAATTTCACAATTAGATGTAACTAGTGCAACAGATACTAAGACTCTCAAAGCATCAAAGACATGCAAAGGCAGACAGATACAGCTCAGGCACAGAATACTGGAAATAAAATTATCATCTCAAACATCCTCATTGATACGCTGACATCTTAAAATTACATCTCAACCCATTTTTATTGAAAAATCAGAAGTCACATCAACCCCTCACCATGACCCCCCAACCTTTTCTTCTAGTGTAATTCAAGATCTCACCTTCATGTAGTTTATGCAATATTTAAGGCCAACAAGACAAAACCAAATGAATGTTTTTGGAGGAAAAAAGCACATGATATCTAGTTAAATATACAAACTCTTATTCTAGTTAAATGTTTCATTTTGCCGTTAAATGTCTGACAGATAGGTATTTCTATGTACTTTCTAAACCTTGAGAGAGTTTCCCTCTCTTTTTGATAGAAAGAACAGCTTCACTTTAGTTGTCTTACATCGCCTCAATGTATAACCATTGGCACAAACCATACTTTCGTTCTGATTGTCTAATAGCTGTTTGTAGGGAAAATGAAGATATTGTGTGAATAAATAACTAGGGAAAGGGAACTCTAACCTTCATCATTCTCTTCTCGTAAGTTCCCTTTGAAGGTCCAACACAGTCTTTTTCAAAACTTTGATTGCACTGAAGAAAACCAGCATTAAATTTTGCCATTGAAGGAAGTTTCAAGACTTGAAGCTGATCCATTAGATCCTCACACTTTGTGTACAAAGCCTCACACAATTTTGACGACTGATATTCATTGGTCAGAAGGATATTTCTATAAACCTGCATGTGAGAATACCAAGTACAAACTTGAGTGAATTCAGTAACAAATAGAAATAGATGCAAGCCTTGAGTTCAAATAAAAGAAGAAATGAAGATAACATCAAGCTATCAAAAATTCAAGAATAAAGCTTCCCAAAAATGTAGAAGACAGGTGACTTCCATGCAATCTCCTGGGTGTATTCAGAAGATAAAACTAGTGATTTGTTTCATACATAGACCTGCTAAACTATGCAATGCTTGACATAAAGTACCCAAGTGCACCTTCTCTATCTCATCATCAAGTTTCACGACAGACAGTTCAGCATGATAGTGACCAAAATGTTGTTCGTCAAAGAGTTTTCTTGCTTCATTTTTTGACTCCTCATGAGCCTGCTGTAATTTGTCCACTGGTACTGGTAGACCCAACCTGTCCATCTGTTGACTGTACAGTTTCAAACATCGTTCAAGAACCGCCTTGTTAAAAAACTCAACTAGAGAACCTGTTGATGGAATTTCTCCTTTGTTCAAGGCTTCCAGAATCTGAAACAACAGCATAAGCAATTATAGAATAAGATAGAAGACAATAAATAATTTTGAGTTAACGTGCTTTCAGTTATGCTTGTTCACTATGATACACAAGCAGAAAGTAATAAGCACAAGATTCAAGAAAAAAACACCTGTTCTAGAAAAGTTACGAACTCCTTTCCACTCAGAGGTTTACCCTGCACAATTTTCGGATGTATAATGGATGCAACAAGTTGTTTCAACTGCTCCCTCTTCTTTAAATACATTGGATCAAGTTCACTATCCTTCAATTCACAAAGCTTCGTTCTTTGAAGATGTGGCTGCCACAAATTTCAACCATGCAGTCATGAGAATATTGAGACATGACATAGGCACCAAGGAATGTCAGCATAAATAAATGTGACAGAATATCAACTAATACCAAGTTATGTAACACAGACATCTGTGTTTCATGACACAAACTGAAACATTTCCAGTTATATGCTACCCTGTGACCATGTATTTGGGGTTGGATTCAAGCCAAGTAACCACAGTTGACAAAGTGTTTTATCTCATGTCTGCGTGCTTTTTTTCTTCTTTCCTTTTTTTTCTTTTCCTTCTAGGCTTTTTTTTAGGGGGAAGCAGGTGCTATTGGGTTGGCTACTTGTCCGAGTAAAAACATCCACAATCAAAGCGAGCTTTTCTTTCAAGTCCCTTCTTCAAATATCTCTTTAAAGATATTCTAGGCCTCTCTCTTCTTTTTTGGATCTGATGCATACTCAAGCTCCTCTCCTTATGCAAGGTCTCTTATACTTGTGTATACTCCGAGCCATAAGACACTGTAAGTCAGTCCTTCGCATGTCCTAAGAATAGATAGCACAATGACTATCTACATGTCAAGATAGTTCATTCAGAATGTAAAAGTTTACTACAAATAGCTAAAAATGCAGAAAAGGCATGCACATGTCACCCTCTCTTGTTCCATTTACAGATTATTAGATTTGAGCACATCTCTTATATACAGAACCATCGAACAGATAAAGCACACAGGATGATGCAGCTTAGATAGTTATGTCAACTTTACAAATTGTTGGATTTTCCAATTGCTTAAATATCTATATACAATGAGAGCTCCTGGAGTTTGACCACACATATCTCTTGTTGGATTTTGTGGGGCCCATTTATTAAATATGTGTGCGCATAAAAGAAGTATTTTCAGTGTATTGGGAAATATGAGAGCCCTGCCTCTCCACCATATTTTTGTTTTTCTATTCTCCTCACAAACAATTTTCATGAGACCATAAAAGAGTTTGTCTATTGTTCTTTTCTTTATATAGCACATGCAAAATACTATTGAATCAGAGGGAAAAGGATTTATAAATTCATCAGAAGTTGGATAAAAAGTTGTATGTAAAAATATTACTTAACAAGGAGTTTGCTACGGTACTCTTTTATTATCTCTCAATAATTTGGAAAAACAGATCTCTAGCTTTGGCAGTTGAGTGTGGGGAATCAATGGTAACCGATTGCCTTTTTAATTTATGGCAGAATCTGCACATATCTCTCTCTCTCTCTCTCTCTCTCTAGTCTCCCCTTGCCTCTGCAACTTCCTCCCTCTTCTTTGACAATGGCAACAATCTTCCAACAAGGTTCCCCGAACCTCTCTTCTCTCTCCATCTCTTCCTCACTTCCCCACCTCCAGGCCTGCCTTCACTCATTCCTGTCCCTGATGCCAGCTTTCCCTCCTCTGGCAGCAACCCCCACTCCAATGCCACCTTTCCCTCCCCCTCCCCTCCCACAACTTCACTCACTCTCCAAGGCCCTTATAAGTATTGGGACCACCTCCTGCACCAGCCTCCACCGGCAAAGGCACTGTGCGGCACAGAAAGGTGCTGGAGTTTTTAGAGATGTTAGTGCAGCAGCGGGGTACAGGAGCTGCAAGCCATGGCCATGGCTTAGAGGACCACAAGGTAGGGAAAGAGAGGAAACTCATCTCACCCAATAAACCCACATCAAGGCATGATTTCTCTGGTATTTATGAGAGAAAGCATACCCTTAGAACTGGTTTTTGGCAAGCTAAATTTTTCCCCTCCAGATTCCACTGCATTCTGGCCATGGAACTGGCTACCACCTGCCACCTGTCATTTTACAGACTATCTTCGCTGGTCATCTCAGAATGGTGGATGAAAATATCGTACAGATTTTTCTTGGATACCATAGCAAAACCATCTCAACAATGTTAACAGCTTATTTATGCATTAAAATCAAGTAAGTCATGCAAAAACTTTCTTTATTTGTGAGAAATTTATAGACCGGAAAGTGATCATTCATATATTGTGATATTTGTTGTAGGCTAATGTGGACTGATCTCCAGTGTATTGGCAATCTCATAGGCATGTACATTACATGTCAAAATAGAATGAAATTTGAAATAGATTCTTATCATTGTGTTATATCAAAATTTTCCAGCATAGCCCATCAACATTAAAACCAATATATATCAGCATGAAAATATATAATAATAATCAGAAAATCAAAAGAAACTGAGTCATGACTTATGAGGGGAGTCCAACGAGAAGAGGAATTTATAGCAACATCAAATAAATAATGCATGTATTTTTTTTAATATGTGGCAATCCTCAAGAACTTTGAAACATAGGTTCGCAATCTTGGTGCTGGATCCCAAACCGGTACCATCTTGATATGGTACTAGTAATGCCATATATGAGATAAGGTTCAGCATACTGATACTTGGTATATCTCTCATACCATATATGGGTTCAATACCAATACAGTAAAGGTTAGCCCGGTATGCGCAAGCATGAGGTGGCATGGCATACCATGTTTGAAACATTTCAAGCAATAAATACCTGCATCATACCAGCGAAGTAGAAAAAGACTTTTTTGAAAATTTATGAATCCTAAAATACATACCTAGTGACACTGAACACAATATTAGAAAATCATTAAGAGTACTAAGAAAAGAATACCTGTGGTAAGCTAAAGGCTGTACTGTTATCACCCATAATTTCCAGGGACTCTCGAATTTGATTTAACTAATTTAACAAACAAAAATAAAGTGTAAGTTCTGAATACTGTTCAGTCAATGACATAACAGTTTGGTAATAAGATACCTGTTCAATGTTTTTATCTCCTGAAATTGCAAATAAAATGCAAAATCATTAATTGATGTGACTTCATAATATATCCAATAAAAAATTGATCATGAAGCAGGAGTTAGTTAAAACTAACCATTATTATTAGGGACCTTCTGAAGAGCTTCATTCACCATTTGTTGAACAGATTTTCCTTCTGAATCATCAAAGACAGAATTTACTAAGTTGCACATGATTAACAATACAGGTGACCATGCAATTGCAATGAAATAAAATTAAGAAAAGTGATGGACCGTTAAGCAATAAGGAACACAGGGGTGTAACAACATCTCAAAATTAAACCAAAAGAACTTTATTTAACAGGAGGCTTGATTCCCTGAAAATTACAGATGGTAACCATATTTCAGCCATGTACTTTCCATTGGATAACTTCAAAATGATATTTAAATAAAACAAGTTCTCGAATACACTAATGTTACGTGCAATAAGATTTTGAAAGTACATCATCTTGGTCACCAGTGATTCTAAGGAATTAGAAAGATATATTTTATCCATTGGTTCGTTAAGAGTTATGGAGCTTGCCAACCATTTTATGACATAATTATACCCATACTATCCAGCTAGCATGGTCAAAGATGCACTTCGACTGACCAACCACTAGCGCAGAACACCCATGCTATACAACTAGCATTGTCAAATATGCACTTACACTGATCATCCACTGATGCAAAGTAATAAGTTTGTTTGACCTTCATTAGTTATTTCTGTACCAAAAAAAAAAGGAGACCAGACAATGGATCGACTGCTTACTTTGTTTGTCTTTCTGTACCTTACAAAGGAGACTGGACGATGCATGTGGTGTTCATTTTGTTTGTCAGCCTAAAGTCTCCTCACACCATCTCCGCCCTTTTTAATTTCTTTCCTCTTTACCATGTTATTGATCCTCCATCTTATTTCTATTCTATATGCCTTGTTCTCTTAGCGCTTTTTTTCTCACTTCTTTACATTTCAAAAGTTTATCAGACCAGCAGCTCATAGATCAACATTTTCTTGTCCTTCTAAAGGTTCATACATCCAGTACCTTTTCCTCAATTTGGCAATCTTTAATCTGTAAATTGCATGAGTATGTCCAATTGTACAAATTTCTTTGATTAAGGTTTGATTCTACATCAGCTGGTTCACCTCCTTTTGATCATACTGCCAGTGCTGTTGATTTCATGGGTACATGAAGAAATAGAGATGCTCATTAACCTATGAGATTCTACAACATTCATGAGCATTGCTGCTAACCTTATGCTGTATTCACGACTGAAAATGAAGTCTAAGGATTTAACAAAGAGTAAACCAGCAACTCTGTTCCAAAGTGAAGAGACAAGTATTGTATCAAAGCTTGTCCTCAGGGTCAGTCCCTCAGTTATATGTTTTAATGGGTAAAAATCATGGTAAGAGGCTGAAACTTGCACAATAAGTTATTATCATAACAGTAAAGAAAAATGTCTACATCTCGTACTGTTGAAAAAGGATATACAGAATTTGACTAGTGGAGTCAGATAAGCTCCAATATTGTATCTGAGAGGAGGTTGAAAGATACAAGGGATACCTCGCCCAAAAAATGTATTTAACTGGAAAAAAACGTAACCAAAGCTTTTTAACAATTCTTCAACACTTTTTACTATTTAACATAAGTGATTAAGTCCCCGTTTGATGGAATTGTTAGCAATAAAGCTTTTAGAAAAAGCCATTTGCCCAAACTAAGAAAGTATGTTTAGAATAAAAATGATAAAAGATATTGAATAATACTTTCAACCATCTAACCTATTAAAATTCGTTATTATAAATTATTCCAATAATATTATAATATAATAATATCATACTATAATAATATCAAAAAAAATCATATTATAAGATTATAATATAGCATCAAAAAATATAATGATATTCTAATATAATAATGATTATAATGTACAATAAATTTTTAACAATTATAATATATTATTAAAATGTTGATAATTATTATATCTAATATAATATCATAATATTGTGATATATTGTTATTGTAATATTACAAAATTATAACATTATATAGTTTGAAAATATTATATTTGATTCTATATTATATTACTTTATAATATTATTATATTGTCTTATCTTACACTACATAATATGTTATAATTATAATAATATTTTGATACAATTGTAATAATTATATTGTATTTATAAAATATTATAATATGATTATAATAATGTTATAATAATATTTGAATATAATATATTAATTACATTATATTACATTATTATAGACATATTGTATTGTTATTATTATTATTTAGTCAACAAAAACATAACCAATACTTTTTAACAATTCTTCAATACTTTTTACAATTTAATTTAAGTGACCAAGCACAACACTAATCATATAAGTTTAATGATTATTTAAGCTTCTATCAACTATCCAAATATAACACCTAGATTGTATGCAAATTAAATATGCATTTAGATTACTGTTTTTAATTTTTTTCCAGAGTAATAAATTTTCTGAACACCAAGCAAATGTTCAAGATTTTAATAATTTTCCGTGCTTGAAACACAAAAATATAAGCTAAAAGAGAGAGAGAGTAGCAGCAAGTATCTACAACAAGTTATATAAGAAATGAATGACTTAAAGACACCATGAAAACACTAAAATTGTAAGTCAACACAAGTTTGTGTAGATGGAAAGTGCCTTTTGAGTGCCATAATAGATGAAAGAATTGAAAAAGAAGAAAAAGCTACTAACTTCCTTTTATCAAATAGGAAAAGCTGAAGAAACTCATTGAGTGTAAATTGAATTTAGTTAAAACTTGAATAATCAAAATTTT
>UESW01003910.1:1418519-1442393 GCA_900491605.1 Calamus simplicifolius | reverse complement strand
GTGGCCCTGTTGAATGAGATCTTCAATGGCTTTCTTCAGCTGCCGGCAGTCGTCGATGTTGTGGCCATGGTCCCGGTGGTAGCGGCAGTAGAGGCTCTTGTTCCGGGGGATCTTCGGGTTGATGGGAGGAGGATGTTGCAGGTAAGGCTCCCCTTCGATCTCGAGCAGGATCTGGGATATGGGAGCAAGCAACGGAGTGTACGGCCCGTCTCTTGGTGCAGGAGGTCGAGGGCGGTTGTCTGGTCGACGAGGAGGCTCGGGCCTCCTGGGGCGGGCTTCCGCAGGTTCTGGCTGGGCTGGCTTCCGGGGTACGCTCCCGCCGGCCTCACGCCGAGAAAAGTCAGCTTCATCTGCCCGGATGTATTTTTGGGCGCGGATCAGGAGTTCGGAGTAGGAACCCGGTGGCTTCTTGTCAAGAGAATACAAACGGGAAGGGCGGAGCCCTCGCTTCAGAGCCAAGGTAGCCACTGAGTCCTCCAAGTTATATACCTCCAGGGCGGCCTCCTTAAACCGGGCGACGTAGTCTCACAGGGACTCTCCATTCTTCTGCTGGACAGCAAATAGACTGTCCGCCACCCTTGGGATCTTCCGGCAGGCGTCAAAGTGGGCCAGGAAAGCCCTCTCCAACTGGCGAAAGGAGTCGATGCTCCGTGGCGGCAGGCGAGAGTACCAGGCCCGGGCAGCTTTTTTCAGAGTGGAAGGGAAGGCCACACACATAAGGGAGTCTGTGGCCCCCTGAACCTGCATGAGCACCTTGTAACTTTCCAAATGGTCCAGGGGGTCCGTAGTCCCGTCATAAGGGTCCAGCTGAGGAAGGCGGAACCGGGTAGAGATTGGCTCCTCCATGATGCGGCGGGACAGGGGAGGCCGACTGTCGTAATCAGTCTCCGGCAGGTGGGTGATTCGACGGCTAAGTTCTTCCAACTTCTGATTACACTCCTCGAGTCGCCGCTCAGCTCGGCGAGGCATCCGGCCATCAACGGAACCCTCCCCTGAAGACTCAGAAGAAGAGCGGAGGCGACGATGTCGACGCGCGCTCCGCCTCCTTTCCGTGCCGTCGCTTAGGAGATGCTGGCGTGGCGAGAAGGAGACCGGGGCCTTTTGGACGCCTCGTGGCGATGCGGCTTGGCTGGAGATCGGTGGTGATGATCTGCAGGAACGGGCGACCTCCGGCGGGAGGAGTGCTGACTGGGCTGCACCGCCCCTGGGACAGATGGGCTCGGCTCCGGCTGTCGCAAGGCTACTTGTTACTGCTGCTGCATGCTTTTGACCGCCGCTGCCAGCGACTGGACCTGGGTGGCCAGGTCAGCGAATCGATCTTCTTGAAGTGGCTGTGGAGCGGATGCAGGGGCGCCATTCTGCGGAGCAGAAGGCCCTGCCTCCTGGAGGTTCGGAGGCTCTGGGAAACAAGATACGAGAGCTGGGGGGGCCTCCGCGGGTGGACCAGCCCCACAGCGCTGCCTCCCAGCGCGACCGGCTGAAGCTCCCTTCATTCGAGTTGTTACCATGGCTTTAAGGTCTCGAAGAAAGAAAGCCGCTGGTTCGAAGTCTCTCTTACACTCCCCCCTTCCTGGCGCGCCAATCTGATGACGCCAAGTCACCGCCTTCGAACGTCGGGGAAGACGGATGTCTCGCTCCGGGAAATCCTGCAAGAAAAGTCCCCAGGGACCGGTAGCACCGGTGGGGACCCTCCGACGATCAAGTTAGTGGCTTGGGTTCAGACAAGGAACCACCCCCCGCGAAGAGAAGCTGGGGCAGTTAGGGTTTCTGATCAAAAGGAGAAAGCTCAGAGAGTGAGTTCAGATTTTCCTTACAGCCTGAATATGTCTCTTTTATACCTGTCTGAATACCGTGACGTGCAGCTTCGGAAGGCCTTTCTTGTACTGTCACTGATGGACGTGGCTGGGCTCTTATTGCTAGAGGTGGCGAGTCGTACATCCTAGTAAGGCGTGGTGGCGCACAGAGGTGTGCAACGCGCCAAACATCGTTATGAGGCATGACCCTCCGTACTGGGGCACACTTTACAGGAGTACTAAATGGTACTACGGCAAGGCACAGCCATGTGCCGAAGATCATGCGTGAGCACCGTGCATGCTGACAGTTGCTGTTTTCTTCGGCGGTTGAATAGCGTGTCGACCATGCTCCCTGAGGCCAGTAGGGGCCCCACCCCGACCCTGAGAGGGTGCCGGAGGTGGGGAAATGACCGTTCACCCCGGGGCTGGTAGGGGCCTCGGGGTTAAGAAATGATGACCCCACCCCGATCCCGAGGGGGTGCCGGAGGCGGGAAAATTACCGTTCACCCCGAGGCCGGTAGGGGCCCCGGGGTTAAGAAATGATGACCCCACCTCGACCCCGAGGGGGTGCCGGAGGTGGAGAAATTACCGTTCACCCGAGGCCGGTAGGGGCCCCGGGGTTAAGAAATGATGACCCCACCCCGACCCCGAGGGGGTGCCGGAGGTGGGAAATTACCGTTCACCCCAAGGCCGGTAGGGGCCCCGGGGTTAAGAAATGATGACCCCACCTCGACCCCGAGGGGGTGCCGGAGGTGGGGAAATTACCGTTCACCCCGAGGCCGGTAGGGGCCCCGGGGTTAAGAAATGATGACCCCACCCCGACCCCGAGGGGGTGCCGGAGGTGGGGAAATTACCGTTCACCCCGAGGCCGGTAGGGGCCCCGGGGTTAAAAAAATGATGACCCCACCTCGACCCCGAGGGGGTGCCGGAGGTGGGAAAATTACCGTTCACCCCGAGGCCGGTAGGGGCCCCGGGGTTAAGAAATGATGACCCCACCTCGACCCTGAGGGGGTGCCAGAGGTGGGGAAATTACCGTTCACCCCGAGGCCGGTAGGGGCCCCGGGGTTAAGAAATGATGACCCCACCCCGACCCCGAGGGGGTGCCGGAGGTGGGGAAATTACCGTTCACCCCGAGGCCGGTAGGGGCCCCGGGGTTAAGAAATGATGACCCCACCTCGACCCCGAGGGGGTGCCGGAGGTGGGGAAATTACCGTTCACCCCGAGGCCGGTAGGGGCCCCGGGGTTAAGAAATGATGACCCCACCCCGACCCCGAGGGGTGCCGGAGGTGGGGAAATTACCGTTCACCCCGAGGCCGGTAGGGGCCCTGGGGTTAAGAAATGATGACCCCACCCCGACCCCGAGGGGGTGCCGGAGGTGGGGAAATGACCGTTCACCCCGAGGCTGGTAGGGGCCCCGGGGTTAAGAAATGATGACCCCACCCCGACCCCGAGGGGGTGCCGGAGGTGGGGAAATGACTGACTGCCGTTACTCTGCCTGATGACGTTGGGATCAGTCATATGACGTTGGGATCAGTCATATCAATAGCAGTTATATTTTCTTCCCGTTTTTATTTCCATTTGTTCCTAATGTATCTAACGGATCTTTTCTTGTTGGATGATTATAAAAAGGTGGGATTTGAAGCACACCATGACGATTCTGAAAAAGAGTTTTTAAAGAGAAAGAAAATCCAAGAAAAGATCTTATATTGCATATTGTTGAGTGGTTGTTGCTGTGCATTCAAGTTCATTCATTGCTCCAAAAATTCGTTCGGATCTTTGAAGCTTTTCAAGCAATCAAGACTTCAGCTACTTCGACCTCGTTCATTTATTGCTGAGTTTATTGCTTCAAAAAATTGTAAAGTATATTCTGAATATTTGCTCATTATGGAGCTTCTCTTTATCATTCCTTGATCGTTTTTGTAAAAGGGTTAGTGTTAACCCTGATTATTTTGGGCTTCCTTGTGCCTTGAAACAAGAGGACTAGCCTAGGTTTGGCTAGGGGATTTGGCTTCCTTGTGCCATGAAACAAGAGGACTAGCCTGGTGTGACTAGGGGTTTTTGGCTACCTTGTGCCGTATAAACAAGAGGGCTAGCTTGGTTTGGCTAGAGGTTGTAATCGTTGTGATACGATTAGTAGAATTGCCAAAGGTTTTGGGGAGTGGATGTAGGTGCTGAGTTTGGCACCGAACCACTATAAACTTCTGTGTGTTTGTGGTTGTTTGATTCTCTACTGTTATCATTCTGTGTACTCCATTACACCGCTGCAAATCAAAATTAGGGTTTAAGCACATACTTGCATAGTAATCAATTTTTTTAATAACCCAATTTACCCCCTCTTGGGTTGCTACATCTGGGCAACAAGTGGTATCAGAGCAGAGTACTTTTGATTTCTATGGCTTTGATTAGCTTGGAGCCAAAGATCAGTAGTAATCCCAATGAGTTCTATGTTGACTGAAGGACAATCAACTAATAGACCACCTTTGTTCAATGGAACAAATTACACATATTGGAAAGCATGAATGAAAATCTTCATTCAAGCACTAGATTATGATTTATGGGGAATCATAATTAATGGACCACACACACCCACTATTATGATTGAAAATATTAATATTGCAAAGTCCTGAATCTGAATGGGATGAGCAAGACAAGAAATTAGCTCAATTAAATGCTAAGGCTATGAATGTTCTTTATTGCTCTCTTGATGCAAATGAGTTTAATCGCATATCTACTTGTATGTTTGCTAAGGAAATCTGGATAGACTTGAAGTCACCCATGAGGGTACAAATCAAGTCAAGGAATCCAAAATAAATATGCTTGTTCATAAGTATGAATTATTTAAGATGGATCCTACTGAAAATATTACTGATATGTTTACAAGATTTACTGACTTTATTAATGGATTGAAAAGTCTTGGAAAATCTTATGCTAACAGTGATCTTGTTAGAAAAATCTTAAGATCTTTACCTAGACATGGGAAGCAAAAGTCACTGCAATTCAAGAAGCAAAAGATCTCAACACTTTATCACTTGAAGAGTTGGTCGGTTCTTTGATGACTCATGAGCTTCAGCAACGACAACATATCGATGAAGATGAATCAAAGAAGAAAAGGACTATGCTTTGAAGAGTGTAACTCAAGAAGATGAAAGTGAAGAAACCACTAGTGGCAGTGAAAAGATGATGAAATGGCACTTATTTCAAGAAAATTTAAAAGGTTCATGAAGAGAAAGAAATTTGGAAAAAGAAAACAATTTGTCAAAGGAGACCATAGCAAAGATAAGGAAAAGAGTGAACCTCCTACATGCTATGAGTGCAAGAAACCTGGACATATCAGACCAGATTGTCCACTATTAAAGAAAGGATCTAAAAGAGTAAAGAAGAAGGCAATGATGCTACTTGGAGCGACAGTAAAGCAACAAGTTCAGAAGATGAAGAGAAAACTGAAGTTGCAAATGTTTGCTTCATGGCTGATAATGATGAGGTAAGCCCTAACTTTTTAGATGACTTTACCTTTGATGAATTACAATGTGCATTTTATGAACTTATTGATGATTTTGCAAATTTAAGTTCAAAAAGAAAGAATTGAAAAATGAAATAAAAAATCTTACTCTTGAAAAAGAAAGAATTTCAAAGGATAATGAATCATTGTTAAAGGAAAACCAAGATTTGAAAAATGAAGTGGATAAATTAAAACCAATTGTTGATAGATTTAGTCTAAGTTCAGAAAAATTAGAAATGATTTTAAATAGTCAAAGAGCTATTTACAATAGAGCTGGTCTTGGATACAATACCTTTAAAATAAAATTTTTGAAAAATATTTATGAGCATGCTGATAATTCTACTAAAATTACATGTTTTAAATGCGGAAAAATTGGACACAAAGCTTATATTTGTCAAACACAAAAGATAAAAAAATATGGGTTCCAAAAGGAACCATCTTGACTAACCCTAAAGGACCAAGAAAGCTTGGGTACCTAAAACAAAAATTGAAATTGTGTATGCAGGTGTGTCTTGCAACCCGAGCAATTAAAAGACAATGGTACTTGGATAGCGGGTGCTCAAGACACATGACCGGTGATGAATCGCAATTCATCACTTGGAAGCAAAAGATGGAGGTGTTGTTACTTTCGTGATAATGGCCAAGAAAAAATAATTGGCATTGGAAAAATAGGTATCACACCTCATGCTTATATTGATAATGTTTTGCTTGTGAAAGGACTGAAACATAATTTACTTAGCATTAGTCAACTATATGACAAAGGATTTAATGTTACTTTAAATCATCTCTATGCATTGTTAAAAATCCTGCAAATGAAAACATGAAATTTGTTGGTCATAGGCATGGTAATGTATACATTGTTAATTTAAATGATTTGAATGATCAAAATATTGATTGCCTAGTTGCTACAAATAATAAAACTGATAATAGTTGGTTATGGCATCGTAGGCTAGCTCATGCAAGCATGGATTTACTATCTAAATTAATTAAGAAGGATTTAGTACATGGTTTGCCAAAACTTGTTTTTGAAAAAGATAAAATTTGTAATGCTTGTCAATTTGGAAAACAAACCCGAGTTTCTTTTAAATCAAAGAATTTAGTTTCAACCACTAGACCTTTGGAGCTCTTGCATATGGATTTATTTGGTCCTACAAGAACAACTAGTCTAGGAGGAAAAGATACGGTTTTTTGTTATTGATGATTTCTCTCGCTTTACATGTTTTATTTTTATCTAGTAAAGACGAAGCGTTTTCAGCATTTCAAAAATTATTCAAAAGAATTACAAAGAAAAAGAATTCTTCTATTTTGTCGATACGAAGTGATCATGGAAAAGAATTTGAAAATAAATCTTTTGAAGAATTTTATAATGAAAATGGAATTGAACATAATTTTTCTGCACCAAGAACACCATAACAAAATGAGTAGTTGAAAGAAAGAATAGAACATTAGAGGAAATGGCGCGTACCATGTTGTGTGAAAGCAATCTTCCAAAATATTTTTGGGCAGAAGCTATTAACACTTCATATTATGTTTTAAATCGTGCATTAATCAGACCTATTTTGAAAAAGACTCCATATGAACTTTGGAAAGGAAGAAAACCTAATATAAGTTACTTTCATGTTTTTGGATGCCGATGTTTTGTATTAAATAATGAAAAATTAAACCTTGATAAATTTGATGCTAAGTCTGATGAAGGAATTTTTCTTGGATATTCTTTACATAGTAGAGCTTTTAGAATATTCAACAAAAAGACTTAGTAGTTGAAGAATCAATTCATGTTATCTTTGATGAATCTAATGATCTTCCATCAAGGAAGGAAAAGGTATAAATGATGCAGATGACATTGAAGATCAATTCAAGGACATCACACTGAAGGATAAGAACGACACAGATACACAAGAGGTAAATGGAGAAGGGAACGCTGACCTACCTGAAGCCTCACAAGGTAATGATGAATTAGAAAGAGGATGGAGGTATGTTCTCAGTCACCCCAAAGATCTAATTATTGGTGATCCTTCTCAAGGAGTTAGAACTAGGTCATCATTTAGAGATGCTTGTAATAACTTAGCATTGTATCTAAAATTGAACCTAAATGTTATGATGATGCTAAAAATGATGTTGATTGGATTAATGCCATGCATGAGGAACTTAACCAATTTGAAAGAAATAATGTTTGGACTCTTATTGAAAGACCTCATGATCATCAAATTATTGGAACTAAATGGGTTTATAGAAACAAATTAGATGAATATGGTAATATAATTAGAAATAAGGCAAGATTGGTAGCTAAGGGTTATAATCAAGAAGAGGGAATTGATTTTGATGAAACTTATGCCCCTGTTGCTAGATTAGAAGCTATTAGATTACTTCTTGCTTATGCTTGTTATATGAATTTTAAATTGTATCAAATGGATGTTAAAAGCGCTTTCTTGAATGGATATATTGCTGAGCAAGTTTTTGTGGAACAGCCACCCGGCTTTGAAAATCACTTGTTTCCAAATCACGTTTTCAAATTAAACAAGGCTCTATATGGTTTGAAGCAAGCACCCCGGGCATGGTATGAAAGATTAAGCAAATTCTTGATTAGTAATGATTTTATTCGAGGAACTGTGGATACAACTTTATTTATTAAAAGATAAAATGAAGATATATTAATTATTCAAATCTATGTTGATGATATCATATTTGGTGCCACTAATGATTCTTTGTGCAAAGACTTTGCTAAGCTTATGCAGGAGAGAGTTCGAGATGAGTATGATGGTGAGCTGACCTACTTCCTCGGACTACAAATTAAACAAAGCAAAGATGGATCTTCATAAGCCAATCCAAATATACCAAAGAAATGATCAAGAAGTTTGGCATGGAGACATCCAAGAGTATCGGTACCCCTATGAGCTCATCATGTAGACTTGAATCTTATGATTCTGAAAAATCTGTTGATTTAAAATTATATAGAGGCATGATTGGATCATTATTATATTTAACTGCTAGTAGGCCAGATATTTTATTTAGTGTTTGCATGTGTGCAAATATCAAGCAAATCCTAAAGAATCACACTTGCTTGCTGTTAAAAGAATATTTAAATATTTAAATGGAACAATAAATTTAGGTATATGGTATGATAAACAATCTAGCATTGACTTAAAGGATACACTGATTCAACTTTGCTGGATGTAAAATAGATAGGAAATCAACCACTGGAACCTGCCAGTTTCTAGGTGTTAACTTAATTTCATGGTTTAGCAAAAAGCAAACTTCAGTAGCACTGTCTAGCTGAGCCGAATACATTGCAGCTGGAAGTTGCTGTGCTCAAATTTTATGGATTAAGCAACAGCTAGAAGATTATGGTATTAAACAAAAGGCTATACCTATAAAATGTGATAATACAAGTGCAATCAATTTAACTAAGAATCCTATTCAACATTCCAGAACTAAACATATTGAAATTAGACATCATTTCATTAGAGATCACGTAAATAATGGAAATGTTGTTATTGAATTTTTAAACATAGAAAATAAAATTGCTGATATTTTCACTAAGCCTCTTGATGAAACAAAATTTTATGAAATTAGAAGAGAATTGGGAATGTTTGATCCAACCATTTAATGAATCAGTTAATGAATTGATATGATATCTAATTGATGTGACATCTTTTAATCAAATCAATTAAAGGGAACATCCTATCAAATTAATTGCTTGAGTATGCTGCAAGCTTTAAGCTTTTTCCACCTTTATGAAGCATAACTTCCTTAAATTCATCCACCAACCAGCCGATTGAAAACTTTTTCTTTTGATAGTAGTTAACTGACCAGGCAACCAAACAGTCACCTGGCCAGCTAACCATCAAGGCATCTCTATATAACCTTTTTCACCAAACGATTTTTTTCCATTAAAACCGTCTTCATCACTTCAAGCCAAGCGTCTTCACCACTCCTCCTCTCAATCTCATTCATTCTTCATTCATCAATATCTCTATCAATCTTCTTCCATTCAATCCATCTTGAAGATAGTGGATGGCTCTCAAGAAGAAGACAGTCGCTAGAGATGACGATTGTGCCGATCTTCACCGAAGTCTTCTACTTCTTCATCTCATATCAACTCCCTTCTTGCATCTAAATCCTTTGCTCATGGAAGGTTAGTTGATTTTAACTTCTTAGAACAAGAAGGTTTTAAAATTGGAAAACTTTTAGTTAATCAAGGTTGGGATAAGCTTCTATCTACCAAGAGACCTATTTATCCTGAGCTTATCAGGAATTTTGTGAAAATATCTTTTTGGTAGTGGGACTATCTCTTTCTTCGTGAAAAAGACTAAAATCGACCTAGACTGCAAAACGTTAGGATGTGCTCTTAATATTCCATCTGATGGTTTCTTAGAAGTCCTACACTATGAACGTGGATATAAAATAGGTTTAATCCTTAATATTGATGATAATGAATCCAGTAATATTGAAACACTAGATGCCAACATGCTATCTGTAGAAAATAGATTATTTCACAGTATCATCGCCAAAATCCTAGCCCCTCGTGCTGGTTCGTTTAATGTAGTAAATGATAGGGACATATGCATAATGTATGACATCTTAATAGAAGACCCTGTTGATCTACCTCAACTAATGATGACCGTAATGAAAGAATCCTTGTCTAGATCTAAGGCTGCATTGCCCTACGGAATGTTTCTCACTTATGTATTTGAGTTTTTCAATATTAAGCTTAAGGGAGAAACTGCAGTGGCATTACGTACTCTGACGTTTTTAATGCTTACTCACTGCACCGTATGGACTTTGCCAAACGGGATGGTATTTGGTTAAGGTTAGGTCTAGAACTGGTCAGTCTAGTATGCCCCCGCCAACTATGACTCAATCTGCTTGTTCTCCTCAGAACTTCTTCAATTTTGAGTTCAACCATCCGAATCCTTACCTTGCTGCTATGTCTGATGATCAAAATCCTTTTCAATCTGATCCACCCAGTATGAATGCTCCTGGACCTTCTTATCGGAATGACAATCAAGCTCCTGCTCTCTTCCTGTAGTTTGTATAAGTGATTATCAAATTTGCCTTATTATCAATGAATTGACCCTTGCCACTTCAAGTCGAAGCTCTAGAGACAGTGCTTCTTCTGTCAATGATCAGACTCTCGTACCTCATATTTCTTCTATTTTTGAAAACATATCTCAGTTTAAACTTATTCCTGAGGACTTGTCCATGATGTGAATATTCTCAATGGAAGAGTTTTTCATCACAATGAATCTGTCATGGAGCGGATCCTAAAAGAGATTAATTTCCTAAAAGGTAAGCTTGAGAATTTTGAAACTAAGGCAGAGTGGGTAGAACACCGAATGAGATCTACAGAGACCCAGACCTGGGATGCAGCAAACACTGTTGACCATTGGACCACATCCTTCACAAGGCTGAGTCAACTCTATAGACTTACATCACTCTTTCTGCCGCCTCTGCACCTGATGCTTCTTATTCTCATCCGCACCTCTGGACTCCACCAACATAGCCTTCCTCCGACAAGCCTAGATCTTCAAACAAGCCAAATGTTTCTTCAGTGCATATTTCTTCTTCTGATGATGACAAGTGATTATGTTTGACTTATGTTATGACCATACTTAGTACTGTTGTTTTTGTAATGCATGACTATGTTTTATGACTTAAGACCATGGCGTGTAATGTTTGTAATACTCTATTTTGTAATGATCTGAATGACTGCTCAAATTATGTATGTTTGATCACATCTCCTTGATATATTATGCTTAAATTTATTGCAAAACTCTTCAAATTTCTTTTTGATTAATAACAAAAAGGGGGAGAAGATTATTGCATACATTAAGGAATGGAGTAAAGTAATAACTCCATATATTCAGGGGGAGAAAAAGATTTCACTGATTCAGATTGACAGGGGGAGAAATTAATGTTTTCTGATTACACTCCTGTCTATCTATTAAGCTTCCTATATTTGCTCCTCTTGTGCTTAAAGGTTTTGTCATCATCAAAAAGGGGGAGATTGTTGACCCCAGATTGATTTTGATGATTACAAAACAATTAGGCAATTCTAAGCTTGATAGAGGGAAGTTCCGTGCAAAATTTCATTGGTAAGAAAGTACTTCATTTAATTTGCTTTGAATATTTTTATTAGCTTGGGAGTTAACTGGTTAGCTAACTTGTTATTCCATTTAGCTAGCTGGCACACCTCTCAGCTAGCTGATACATTGTCTCAGTGCTTGGCCGAACGATCTTGTATTTTAGCTAGCTGGTTAGCTAGCTTGTTAGCTAGCTGAAGTTTCGTCAGCTAACTAAAATGCTCGTCACAGTGCTTGGCCGAACGCTTTATAAATTTAGCTAGCTAGTTAGCTAGCTTGTTAGCTAACTGGAATTCGCTTTAGCTAACTCCAGTTACCTGTAAACTCTCCTGGCCGAACAGTCTTAAATTTTAGCTAACTATGGGGCTAGCTACCAGGCCTTCTAGCTAACTGGCGTTTCTTTTAGTTAACTGCTTAGCTAACTATTTTATCTTGGAGCTAACTGCTTAGCTAACTATTTTTCACAGGAAACGTTGAAGCCATGAGGTTTCAAATTTTAGTTAACTGGAGAGCTAGCTGCCTGTTGGCTAGTTAGCTGGAGAGTTAGCTACCTTATTCAGTTGCATGGCTGCCTTTTTGCTCAGTTAGCTGGAGAGCTAACTAAGCCGGACCGTTCTTACGTTACTTTTTTTTAGTTAGCTAGTGAGCTAACTGACTATCATTTAGCTAGCTATTGAGCTAACTCCTCTTCTCCTACAACTCCTGCAACCGTGAGCCTTAATTTTCTAGTTAGCTGGGAAGCTAACTACCAATGCATGAACCTTTACTTTGTCATTTTATATTGCCTGTTAGTTAGCTGAAGAGCTAACTAACCTTTGCTTAGTTAGCTGCCTAGCTAACTAAGTGATCTGCACTTTAGTCTTATGGCCGTTGTTTTTGCTGTTAGTTAGCTGAAGAGCTAACTAGCAATCTTTCTAGTTGACTAAAGAGCTACTTCTGGACGATTTATTTGTCGTGGCCTCTCTTGTTAGCTAGCTGACTAGCTAGCTGAGGTTACTTACTTATCTCTTCACTGAATGCATTGATGTCTTCAGCTACCTGGAGTTATTTTTTTAGTCAACTGCCGCCTGAGTTCTTAAGCTACTCTTTCTCTCTTACTCTCTCTCTCTATTGCTATTTTAAGCTACATTTAACTTTTAGATTTTTGAATCTTTGCAGTGCTCTTCCTTCCTCAAATGGAGATCAGCATTCAATGCTTAAGGGAAACATTTATAACGGTTATATTTTCTTCCCATTTTTATTTCCATTTGTTCCTAATGTATCTAACGATCTTTTCTTGTTGATGATTATAAAAAGGTGGAATTTGAAGCACACCATGATGATTCTGAAAAAGAGTTTTAAAGAGAAAGAAAATCCAAGAAAAGAGCATATATTGCATATTGTTGAGTGGTTGTTGTTGCGCATTCAAGTTCATTCATTACTCCAAAAAGTCGTCTGGATCTTTGAAGCTTTTCAAGCAATCAAACTTTAGCTACTTCGACCTCGTTCATTTATTGCTGAGTTTATTGCTTCAAAAAATTATAAAGTATATTCTGAATATTTGTTCATTGTGGGAGCTTCTCTTTATCATTCCTTGATCATTTTTTAAAAGGGTTAGTGTTAACCCTGATTATTTTGGGCTTCCTTGTGCCTTGAAACAAGAGGACTAGCCTAGGTTTGGCTAGGTGATTTGGCTTCCTTGTGCCGTGAAACAAGAGGACTAGCCTGGTGTGGCTAGGGGTTTTGGCTACCTTGTGCCGTATAAACAAGAGGGCTAGCCTGGTTTGGCTAGAGGTTGTAATCATTGTGATACGATTAGTGGAATTCCCAAAGGTTTTGGGGAGTGGATGTAGGTGCTGAGTTTGGCACCGAACCACTATAAACTTTTGTGTGTTTGTGGTTGTTTGATTCTCTACTGTTATCATTCTGTGCACTCCACTACGCCACTGTAAATCAAAATTAGGGTTTAAGCACATACTTGCATTGTAATCAATTTTTTTAATAACCCAATTCACCCTCCTCTTCGGTTGCTACATCTGGGCAACACCTCATCTGAGAAGGAACAAAAGGAAGTTGCAAACATTTGCTTTATGAAAAACGACGACAATGAGGAGCGTCTTGCAGCCAAAAGATCAAAACTAAAGTGGTATCTTAATAGCGGCTGCTCAAGGCATATGACGGGTGACAAAGAGGAATTCATCACCCTAGAAGAAAATGTAGGTGGAGTTGTGACATTTGGCGATAACGGTAAAGGTCAAATTTGGGCCTTGGTAAAGTTCGCATAACTCCATCTACTATTATTGAAAATGTACTTATATGTAATGGTTTGAAGCATAATCTAATTAGCATAGTCAATTATGTGATAAAAACTTTAATGTTTCATTTTAAATCTTCTTTATGCACTGTAACTAATTCTATTGATGATAGCATTGTTTTTACTGGATAATAGATTTGGCAATATATACTTAGTTGACACAGACAAAACTTCTAAGAGTAGTCATTGCCTAATTTCTGATAATGCTAACATAATGATATTAGTTGGTTGTGGCATCGTAGATTAGGTCATGCAAGCACACACCTTATTTCAAAACTAATTAAAATGGATTTAGTTAAAGATTTACCTAAATTAATTTTGAAAATAATAAAATCTGTGATGCATGTCAATTGGAAAACAAACTAGAAGTTCATTTAAATCTAAAAAATTGTTTCAACTTCTAGGGGACTAGAGCTACTTCACATGGACCTATTTGGACCAACTAGAACCACAAGTCTAGGAGGAAAGAAATATGGTCTAGTGATTGTAGATGATTACTCTAGATATACTTGGGTAATGTTTTTAGCTCACAAAGATGAGACTTTCTCGATGTTCCTGAAATTTTTCAAGAAAGTCACAAATGAGAAAAACACTACTATAGTATCTCTAAGAAGTGATCATGGAACAGAATTTGAAAATCACTTATTTGAAAATTTCTGCACTGAAAATGGAATTAATCATAATTTTTCAGCCCCTAGGACTCCACAACAAAACGGTGTAGTTGAAAGAAAAAATAGAACTTTAGAAGACATGGCCCGTACCATGCTATGTGAAAGCAACTTACCAAAGTATTTTTGGGCGGAAGCTATTAACACAGCATGTTACATCTTAAAGAGCTTTAATAAGACCAATATTAAAGAAAACACCTTATGAATTATGGAATGAAAGAAAACCAAATATAAAATACTTTCATGCATTTGGATGTAAATGTTTCATTCATAATAATGGTAAAAACAACTTAGGAAAATTTGATGCTAAATCTGATGAAGGAATTTTCTAGGTTATTCAACAACTAGTAAGCATATAGAATCTTTAACAAGAAACCTTAATAGTAGAAGAATCCATTCATGTAGTTTTTGATGAATCTTTAGCAACTAGATCTGAAAAGATTGATGATGAGGAAGATACAAACATATTGAAAAAGATCTTGAAAACTTAATATTGAAGTATCTTCTGATCATGAACAAGAAGCTAAAGATAATGATTCACATAAGGATGATGATGTTAATAATGATCATAATGATGTAGATCTTCCAAGAGATTGGAGATATGCACATAGTCATCCTAAGGAATTGATTATAGGTGATCCATCTCAAGGAATAAGGACTAGATCATACATGAGAAATATTAGTAATCATCTTGCATTTGTATCACAAATTGAACCTAAAACTATAGAAGAAGCTGAAAAAGATAATAATTGGATGTTAGCTATGCAAGAAGAATTAAATCAATTTACTAGAAATAATGTTTGGACCTTAGTTGAAAGACCTAAAAACCATTCAACTATAGGAACTAAATGGGTTTTTAGAAATAAGTTAGATGAAAATGGCATAGTAATTAGAAACAAAGCTAGATTGGTTGCTAAAGGATATAGTCAAGAAGAAGGTATTGATTTTGATGAAACCTTTGCACCTGTAGCTAGACTAGAAGCCATTAGACTTTACTTGCATTTGCATGTCATATGAACATTAACCTATTTCAAATGGATGTAAAAGCGCATTTTTAAATGGACTTATTAATGAAGAAGTCTATGTAGAACAACCACCAGGTTTTGAAGATCATGAGTTTTCAAATCACGTTTTTAAATTGCACAAAGCTTTATATGGTTTGAAACAAGCACCTAGAGCTTGGTATGATAGGTTAAGTAAATTTCTAATAGAAAATGATTTTACAAGAGGAAATGTTGATAAAACCTTGTTTTTAAAAAGAAAAAGTAAAGATTACTAGTAGTACAAATATACGTAGATGACATTATTTTGGTGCTACTAACGAATCTCTCTGTCAAGAATTTGCAAAGTTAATGCAGGGAGAATTCGAGATGAGCATGATGGGAGAACTCAACTTCTTCCTTGGACTCCAGATCAAACAATGCAAGGAGGGAATTTTTATCAACCAAACCAAGTACACAAGAGAACTACTCAAAAAGTTTGGTATGGAAACAATGAAACCCCTTGGAACACCAATGAGTCCTTCATGCAAGCTAGACAAAGACGAAGAAGGTAAGAAGGTTGATCAAAAGTACTATCGAGGTATTATCGGATCCCTTCTCTATTTAACAGCAAGTAGACCTGATATAATGTTTGCAGTATGTTTGTGTGCTAGATTTCAAGCTGAACCTAAAGAATCACATTAATAGCTGTTAAAAGAATCTTAAGATATCTAAATGGCACAAAAGATGTAGGTTTATGGTATTCTAGAGACTCAACATTAAACCTAATTGCATATTCAGATTCTGATTATGCCGGATGTAAAATTGATAGAAAAAGCACAAGTGGTGCATGCCATTTCTTAGGAAGTAACTTAATCACATGGTTTAGCAAAAAGCAAAATTCAGTTGCATTATCACTACTGAAGCTGAATATGTTGCAGCTGGAAGTTGCTGTGCGCAAATCCTATGGATTAAGCGACAACTTGAAGATTATGGTATCAAACTTAATAAGACACCCATAAAATGTGATAATACTAGTGCAATCAATTTAACGAAAAATCCAATTCAACACTCAAGAACAAAACACATAGAAATTAGATATCATTTTATAAGAGAACATGTAGCTAATGATGAAATTTGCCTTGATTATGTTAGTACTGAAGAATAATTAGCTGACATATTTATAAAACCTTTGAGTGAAGAGAGATTTTGTTATCTTAGAGGTGAATTAGGGATTTGTGATCCTTTGGAATGACTTTGAAACCCTAAGGAATGATTATCTAGTTTTCTATTAATTTCTTGAGATTCCTTCATAATTTTAAGGACAATTTATCTAGTCATTTGAGCAATTTGATTCCTCACATTCCAAAGATTTTTTCAAAAATTTATTGACCTTATTTTGACAAGTTTTGGCTGTTTGAAACTCATTTATTTTTCTTGAAACTGTCAGTGGAGTCGACACCTCAATTTGAGGAGTCGACACCTTTCTGTGTTGCTCTCGGTCTTTGACCTTGGAGCCGACACCCACTTAAGTGGAGCCGACTCCAGTTCGGGCACTAATTGTGTTAGCGACTTGGAGTCGACACCCAACTTTGCGGGAGTCGACACCTGGTGGACCCAAATTGACTTTATTAGGGCAGAGTCGACACCTTCTCAATTTTCTTCTCCAAACCCTCTCCAAATCTTCTCCAAACACTCTCCAAACTTCCCAAAGTTAACTACTCTTCAAATCAACCATTCGTTAAGATTTCATGGCACCTAAGCATAGGGGATCGGTCTTTGATGCTTCCGTTGCTATAAGGAAGCGTACGGCTAGGCGTCCCATCCGAGAACCTACTCCAAGGATGATTCTTTGTCAACTCCTTCAAATAATCCTAGCCCTCCTCTCCTCAGGTAGATACCCTTGCTGGGCGAGTTATTACTATGGGTAGGAAAGTAGATTTTGATTTCTTTGATGCCGAGGGTTTTGCCATTGGGAGATAGATTAAAGAACTCGGTTAGGATAAAGTTTGCTCTTTGGATGTTCCTACTTATCCAGCTCTTGTTAAAGAATTTTACCTAAATTTATCTAGAGGAGATGGTGGAATTGTTAGTTCAGTAAGAGGAAAGAGAATTCATCTTACTTTTCAAATTTTAGGAAATCTGTTAAGTATTCCTGTCACTGGATTTGTTGCAAATATTCATAGCGAGAGATCAGCTGCTTTATCAAGAATGTTAGGAAGAGAAATAACTGAATTTGAAGAGGTTAGGGCAAACCAATTGCCACTTGAGCTTAGGTTGTTGCATAACATATGCAGTAGGATTCTATTTCCCAAGACTGGCCATTTTGAGTATGTCTCAGAGCGAGACATTGTAGTCATGGACAGTATCTTGATGGTCAGCCAATAAATCTTGTTGGAATGATGATATGGTATATGACTGAGGCCAGGGGCAAGAGGAGATCTTCACTAGCTTATGGGATGATCCTTACCTGGTTTTTAGAAGTCAAGGAGTAGCTATTTCTGAGAATGAGCCATCGAAGAACCTTAGGCACACTGACTACTACAGTTTAGCCACTGTGCACATGATGGGATTTGTAAAAGTGGATGGAAAATGGGAGAGAAACGGTCATACTGGAGACAGGGTTGCTGAGACTAATGTTCTGGCCCTTCTAAGGCAGGACCATCTGTGAGACACAGCTCACCAGAGCCTAGTCAGAATGTACCTCCAGCTCCACCGGTTCCTTCTACTTTTGATCAGTCATCTATTGGTTTTTTCCGATGTTCAGTTGGATCAGCTTAGAAGTATTTTTGCTACTCACAAGGAAGAGATGAAATCTGAGCTAGATAGCCAATATATGAACCTGAGAGAGACCCTCTATTCTTTGGATGAATAATTGGCAAAATTGAGTCTACTCTTGGAGCCTCCGCTGAATCCTTAAAGAATGATCTCAAGAACATTTTTAAAGAACTTAAAAATATTGGTGGAGACTCAGAAACTTATTCCAGATGCAATGCTGAGCTTCAGGACAAAATTATGACCGCATGTGCATTTGTTGATAGAAGACTAAAAGAATTTGTAAGGACTCAAAGTGAAGGAATGGCAAGAATACTAGAAGATTTGCAAAGACTCATTAGAACTAACTTTTGATTATATTGTAATGAAATTTCTTTGATGTTATTTAGTCTAGTTTGATGTTGATTTACTTCTTATTAAAAGTTCTAATGTAATGATGTTTTGATGTAATGAAGTTTCTTTTTGAAATATGATGTAATGGTTGACATTTGATGTAATGAACTTATTTGATACTTAATGAATTTATTTAATCTTTGAAGCATCTATCAATTTTGTCATTTCACTTAAAACTTCATAACCTTTTTGTTGATTACAAAAAAGGGGGAGAGATAGTCGTATATGCTTAATTAATTGTCATATATGCATTGAAAGGATGAATAGATGTTAAAATTGATATAACTGATTAATTGGCATCAAATATTAAAAGTTTATTGTTAAAAGGAAAATAATAGATATTAAATTGAGTATCATAGGGGGAGCTTACCTGTGAGGAATAAATAATTGAGATATTTGATTTGAAAATCTTAATGTTTAATCATGCATATACTCAGTTTTTATAATCATCAAAAAGGGAGAGATTGTTGACCCAATTATTGATTTTGATGATTAATAAAAGACTTGAGTATATTCATTTGTTTCTAATAGATTTAACAAGTGTTTCAGGGATTAAAAATGTTTGATCAATCAAAATGGATAAAGAAACATGTTTTGAATCAATGTTTTAAAAGAAACTTTCAAAGTTCAAAGCCTGGAGTCGACACCCAACTAGTCAGGAGCCAACCCCAAGGCGTATCAGAAGGTTTCTAAGATTTTGGCATGGCCTAGAGTCGACACCCAAGGTTTCGGAGCCGACTCCAACCTGAGATACAGAGAAGTGCATTTTGTTTCAGTTTCTAGAGCTGACACCTAGAGTTTAGGAGCCGACACCTGAGATTTTGAGATCCAACACCTGAGTTTCTGGAGCCGACTCTAACCTGAGAATAGAAAGCGTGTTTTATGGACTTTTCTGGAGCCGACACTTACAGTTTTCGGAGCCGACTCCCGAAAGCGACGAGCCGACACTTACCTTTCTCGGAGCCAACTCCCCAACAACTTTTTCTTTACTATGTTTGAACACCCGACTTGGAGCTGACACCTGAAAAGTTGGAGCCAACTCCAACCTGTCAGGAACGGATTTTTCATCTGTCAGAACGTACTTCAACGGTAAGATTTCTTTTCACCTAACCTCTAATGGCTATTTTCTTTGTGTGTAGAAGAATCCAAACATCTCTAACGGCTATATTTTCCATCTAAAACTTGGATTAAGGAGATCTATAAAAAGGGAAAAAACCGTCCATTTGAAAGGGTGGAATAGAGAGGAAAAATCGAAAAGAAAAGGAAATATTCTGTGAAAAATCCAAAAATCTTGAGAGAAATCAAAAGGAAACACTCAGAGC
Organism: Calamus simplicifolius; assembly: GCA_900491605.1. NCBI lineage: Eukaryota > Viridiplantae > Streptophyta > Magnoliopsida > Arecales > Arecaceae > Calamus > Calamus simplicifolius. Next base: position 1,422,587 of record UESW01003910.1, on the reverse strand, counting down.
TTTCATCAACCAATTCAAGAGAGATCAAAGAGAAATCCAAGGCATCAAGTTCAAAATCGAAGGATTTTCCAAGTGAAGAAAAGAAAGCAAAAGCCCTGATTTTTCCAACTTCTCAACTGCATCTTTGTGAAGAATCTGAGCTGAGGCCTGATTCAACATTTCAAAGGAGAAGAGGAAAAGAAGAAAAGAAGAAAAGCTCAAATCAAATTCGCTTCAAACAGGCTTTTCTTACCCTTGTTTATTTAATTGAATATTTGCTCATTTAAGGAGCTGTCTTGTATTGTAAACTCTATTTTTCATAGTTGTTGGCTAGTTCAATCAAGGGATTAAATTAGTGGATGTGTGATACCTCGGTACAAGCTAAGGATAGCTTGTGGTTGGGTTTAGTGCTGGTGAGCCTGAAAAACCAGCTGGGTTTGTTGTAATCCCGGGGAAACAACAAGTTTTGAGTTGTGAGCTTGTAAAACAACTCGACTGTAATCAAGTAGATTATAGTGTGGACCCAAGTGATACTTGGGAGTGGACATAGGTGTTGGATACACCGAACTACTATAAAATCCTTGTATTTGCTGTGTTTTGATTCTCTCGCTCTATCTCTTTATTTGTGCTTAATATTTATCCTACACTTAATCTCATTTATTCCAAAGCACATAGTTTTTAAAATACCAAATTTTTTAAGAACCCAATTTACCCTCCCCCCCCCCTCTTAGGTTGCCATCTGGGCCAACATAGCTAGTCGAGGCGTGTTAGACACTACCCTAAGGACAAGTTTCGCCCCCTTGTGCGGGTTATTGGCAATTTATCTCCAAGGTACAACGACCTAGCTCGATCCGATCCTCCTACTACGAGCACGATCAGGTGGAGGTGCAAACCCAATAAAACATTCAGATGCCCCCAAAAAAATATAACAACAAAAATTAATTAAATAAAAACCTTTTACTGTAGCTTGTTGAGATGCAGAACTTCAAGCTCTTACAATAGCAAGATCTAAAATAATAGGATAAAGCTTTTAGGATTTGAATCCTTACTTCTTTTTTTTATTTTAAAACTTTTTTCAACGGGCAAAAAAGTCAACAATCCTCCACAAAAATTTTAAAATAAAAAAAAAAATAAATAGTATAATATTAATTTTAGGGCATCTATACTGCGCAATAAGTGAGGTGTCCTGTGGACTTGAACCTCACTTAGTATTGATTGTATACATCTAAAGGAACCATAGTGGATTAGACCTTGAACTAGGTCCTTGACTCAAACTTCTACTAATCACACACACAGTATGGATCAATTGGGTTTAAGCGGTCAGCGCATATTAAAGGCCTTGCGCTTAGTACCTTGATTTTTCATGAGAATTTCTTAAGGTTAGCCCAAACCTTTAGTCACGGCCTAATATGACAATTCTCATATAGGTGAATCCTCCAATGGTATTTATGACTAATACCCTGCAGATAACCTACCTCGGATCCATTAAGAGAATCACTCAACCTTACACAATTTTACTGTCACTTTATAAGAGCACTCATCATAGAGATGGGTTGAAAAAAAAATTTAAATTTGTGCTCTAACACGATCACTCAATCAGCTTCGTTTCTACCACATTGAACCTTATTCATGGGATCTCCAATCACAGAGGTTGGGTATCCACTGCTGGTGACCAAATAATTGGCTTAAGCCCCATCCCCCTTGATGAATCTAGGACTCCACTCCTAGATAATCCCTTGGTTAATTGATCTTTCAAATTCTTCTCAGATTTGACAAATTCCAAAGAGATAACATCATTTTTCTTATGTTGTCTTACAGACTTATGACGAAGCTGTATATGACGATTCATCTTTTTATTTGTACCCTTTTGATTTGCCAATTCAATTACAGCCTTATTATCACAATGGATTGATATAGCTGGAACTGGCTTAGGTACCAAAGGTAGCTCTGATATTAGATTTTTTATCCACTGCCTCATGGTGCTTCTAGAAATGATAGTTTGCCTAGTTGATCCCTAGGCAATAGTAGCACCGTCAAGAAGAAAGAGATATCCGATAGTTATTTTAAATCACTAAAATCAGTGACCCAATTTGCATCACTGTAACCCTCAACCACCTCAGGATATTCAGTGAATATCAAAGAGAGATTAAGTGTTCCCTTTAAATATTGGAACACTCTTTCTAAGTCTACCCAATGAGATTGATCAGGATTTTGATTATATCTACTAAGCCTTCCTATAGTATAGGCAATATCAGGTCTTGTCCTATTTGCTACATACAAGAGAGATCCTATAATTTGAGAATACTTTAATTGATTAATTGGGTCACCTAATTTTTCTTTAGGTGAAAGCTAGGATCAAAAGGAGTAGATATTGATTTAAGATTGGAATAACCAAACTTCTTGATCATTTTTTCTATAAAATGAGAAAGAGAGAGAGCTATCTGTTGGCCCAGATGGCAACCCAAGAGGGGGGGTGAATTGGGTTCTTAAAAATTTAAGTCTTTTTAACTTTAATTGATTAATTAGCAAGATGTGCAAGTGAGATTAACTAATAAGCAAAGAACAAGCAGTTAATAAAGAGAGATAGAGATAGAGAAAATGAACACGGCAAACACAAGATATTTTATAGTGGTTCGGTGCAACCAACACCTACGTCCACTCCCAAGATCACTTGGGTCCACACTATAATCTCTCTAGATTACAGCCGAGTTGTTTTACAAGATCACAACTCAAACTTGTTGTTTTCACGGGTCACAACGAACCCAGCTGGTTTTGCGGGCTTACCAGCACAAAACCCTACACGTTGTTTTGCGGGCTAACAACAAACCTTACTCGTTGTTTTCACGGGATCACAACGAACCCAACACAAGCACTCCGGCTTGTAACGAGGTAAACCTACCTCCACTGATTCAATCCACTGATTGAACCAGTAACCAAGTGAAATCAAAGTATTTGTAACAAAAATGCTCCTTCTTGAGCAGATATACAAATTTAAGAATAAATAAAAACTAGGGTTAGAAACGCCTGATGGTTTTCCGGATGATTGCAGCGATGGCTTTCTCCCTTTTCTCCTTGAAAGTTGAATCGATGCCTCAGCAAGATTCCTCAATCGTTGAAAGCTTTGGAGAATGTGTTGCCTCTTTTTGAACTTGGGAATGGCTGAAGATTTTGCACGTTGGATTGCTTTTTGCCTTCCTCTTGAGCTTTGAGAGTCGATCAAATGATGCACACGAATCTCTCTCTCAAATGCAAAGATTGAATCTCTCCTTGAATCAAATGATTCTACAATACTCTCAGTTTTCCCTTTTTTGATATTCAATAGGCTCTCTCTATTTTTCTCTCTTGCTCTTCTATTCTTTATTTGAATCTGGCTCCTCTATTTATAGATCCTGAAAAGATATAGCCGTTAGACACAGTAAAATATAGCCGTTGATTCAAAATATTACCGTTGGTGCTGATGTGTCAACTCAAAAATTATCGCCCAGATTCCGGGAGTCGGCTCGAGTACTGTGCGAGTCGGCTCGAACACGCGAATCCAGAACGCACCAAAAAGTGAGTCTCCAGGGGTCGACTCGCGAAAATCTGGGAGTCGACTCGTGACTTTCAGGGGTCGACTCGCGAAAGCTGGGAGTCGACTCGAGAGGCACTCAAAAATGAGTCTTTCTGCCGTCTGAGTCGAGTCGGCTCGCACATGAGTCGGCTCGAGAAGTTCAGGGGTCGACTCGGAAGACTCTCGAGTCGACTCGGAAACTCGAGTCGGCTCGGGACTGATACAAAAATCAGAAAACATTCTGATTTGCTTTGAAAATCATCCCAACCAACTTTGAAATATAAATATGACTTGATAATGTTGATTTAACAGTAATGCTCAATTTCAAAGCATTTTCATTAATTCATTGATCTTTAAAAGAGTGGTATAGAAATCATTTTTGAATTCATAAGTATAGCTCACTGAAACATATATTCAATTGATTCAAAAAACTCATTACACATTAACAGTTCATAGTTTCCAATTTGAAATTGCTCATAGTAAGAATATTTCATTGATTGACTTAACATGTTCATAGCCTTTTAGAAAGTAAAGTAATG
>UESW01003910.1:1279622-1413065 GCA_900491605.1 Calamus simplicifolius | reverse complement strand
GAAAAATTAAATATAGATGTCTCTTCAGATCATGAACAAGAAGCTAAAGATAATGATTCACCTAGGATTGATATTGATACTAATCATAATGAAGTAGATCTTCCTAGAGATTGGAGATATGCCTATGGTCATCCAAAGGAATTGATTATTGGTGATCCATCTCAAGGAGTAAGAACTAGGTCATCTATGAGGAATATCAATAATCATCTTGCATTTGTATCTCAAATTGAACCTAAAACTATTGAAGAAGCTGAAAAAGATAGTAATTGGATGCTAGCTATGCAAGAAGAATTAAATCAATTCACTAGGAATAATGTATGGTCCTTAGTTGATAGACCTAAAGGTCATTCAGTTATAGGATCTAAATGGGTATTTAGAAATAAATTGGATGAAAATGGCATAGTAATTAGAAATAAAGCTAGATTAGTTGCAAAAGGATATAATCAAAAAGAAGAAATTGATTTTGATGAAACTTTTGCACTGTAGCTAGATTAGAAGCAATTAGATTACTACTTGTATTTGCATGTCATATGAACATAAACTTATTTCAAATGGATGTTAAAAGTGTATTTTTTAAATGGTTTTATAAATGAGAAGTATTTGTGGAACAACCACCTGGTTTTGAAGATCATGAATTTCCAAATCATGTTTTTAAATTGCACAAAGCACTATATGGTTTAAAACAAGCACCTAGAGCTTGGTATGATAGGTTAAGCAAATTTCTGATTGAAAATAATTTTACCAGAGAAAATGTAGACAAAACCTTATTTTTGAAAAGGAAAGACAAAGACTTATTAGTAGTAAAATATATGTAGATGATATTGTATTCGGTGCTACTAACAATCTCTTATGTCAAGAATTTGCTAAGTTAATGCAGGGTGAATTCGAAATGAGCATAATGGGAGAACTCAATTTCTTCCTAGGACTACAAATCAAACAAAGCAAATATGGGATTTTCATCAACCAAACAAAGTACACAAAGGAACTTCTCAAGAAGTTTGGAATGGAATCAATCAAACCCCTTGGAACACCTATGAGTCCTTCATGCAAATTAGACAAAGATGAAGATGGTAAGAAGGTAGATCAAAAATATATAGAGGTATGATCGGATCTCTACTTTACTTAACAGCAAGTAGACCAGATATCATGTTTGCTGTTTGTCTATGTGCTAGATTTCAATCAGAACCTAAAGAATCTCACTTAATTGCTGTGAAAAGAATTTTAAGATATCTAAGTAGAACTAAGAATGTAGGATTATGGTATTCTAGAGACTCAACATAAACTTAATTGCATATTCTGACTCTGACTATGCTGGATGTAAACTAGATAGGAAAAGTACAAGTGGTACATGTCAATTCTTAGGAAGTAACTTAATCTCTTGGTTTAGCAAAAAGCAAAATTCGGTTGCATTATCTACTAGCTGAAGCAGAATATGCAGCTGGAAGTTGCTGTGCTCAAATCCTTTGGATTAAGCGACAACTTGAAGATTATGGCATAACACTTGATAAAACTCCTATTAGATGTGATAATACAAGTGCAATCAATTTAACTAAGAATCCAATCCAACATTCAAGAACTAAACACATTGAAATTAGATATCATTTTATAAGAGAACATGTAGCTAATAATGAAATTTGCCTTGATTATGTTAGTACTGAAGAACAATTAGCTGACATATTTACAAAACCTTTGAGTGAAGAGAGATTTTGTTATCTTAGAGGTGAATTAGGGATTTGTGATCCTTTGGAATGACTTTGAAACCCTTAAGGAATGACTATCTAGATTTCTATCAATTTCTTGAGATTCCTTTCATATTTTAAGGACAATTTATCTAGTCATTTGAGAAATTTGATTCTCCATATTTCAAAGATTTTTTTTAAAAAATATTAATTTTATCTTGACAAGTTTCAGCTGTTTGAAACTTATTTATTTTTCTTTGAAACTGTCAGTGGAGTCGACACCTCAATTTGAGGAGTCGACACCTCTTCTGTGTCGCTCTCGGTCTCTGACCTTGGAGCCGACACCCGCTTAAGTGGAGCCGACTCCAGTTCGGGCACTAACTGTGTTAGCGACTTGGAGTCGACACCGACTTTGCGGAGTCGACACCTGGTGGACCCAAATTGACTTTATTAGGGCAGAGTCGACACCTTCACAATTTTATCTTCTCCAAACCCTTTCCAAATCCTCTCCAAATCCTCTTCAATCTTCCCAAAGCCAAATACTCCCCAATCAATCATTCCCTAAGATTTCTATGGCACCTAAGCGTAGGGATCGTCTTTGATGCTCCGTTGCTACAAGAAAGCGTACGCGAGGCGTCCGTCCGTGAGCCCACTCCTAGTGATGATTCTTCATCAACTCCTTCAGATAATCCTAGCCCCTCATCTTCACAGTAGATACCCTAGCTGGGCGAGTTATTACCATGGGTAGGAAAGTTGATTTTGATTTCTTTGAAACCGAGGGTTTTGACATTGGTAGACAGATTAAAGAACTCGGTTGGGATAAAGTTTGCTCTTTGGATGTTCCTACTTATCCAGCTCTTGTCAAAGAATTTTATCTGAATTTATCTAGAGGAGACAGTGGAATTGTCAGTTCAGTAAGAGGAAAGAGAATTCATCTTACTTTTCAAATTTTAGGAAATATGTTAAGTATTCCTGTCACTGGATTTGTTGCAAATATTCATAGTGAGAGATCAGCTGCTTTATCAAGAATGTTAGGAAGAGAGATAACTGAATTTGAAGAGGTTAGGGCAAACCTATTGCCACTTGAGCTTAGGATGTTACATAACATCTGCAGTAGGATTCTATTTCCCAAGACTGGCCATTTTGAGTATGTCTCAGAGCGAGACATTGTTGTCATGGACAGTATCTTGATAGGTCAGCCTATAAATCTTGCTGGGATGATGATATGGTATATGGCTGAGGCTGGGGGTAAGAAGAGATCTTCACTGCCTTTTGGAATGATCCTAACCTTGGTTTTTAGGAGTCAAGGAGTAGTTATTTCTGAAAATAAGCCTTTGAAGAACCTAAGGTACACTGACTACTACAGCTTAGCCACTGTGCACAGGATGGGTTTTGTGAAAGTGGATGGAAATGGGAGAGAAAAGGTCATACTGACGATAGGGTTGCTGAGACTAATGTGTCTTGCCCTTCTGAGACAGGACCATCTGTGAGACACAGCTCACCAGAGCCCAGTCAGGATGTCCTCCAGATATTTAGTTAGAACAGCTTAGAAGTATTTTTCCACTTACAAGGAAGAGATGAAATCTGAGTTAGATAGCCAATATATAAACTTGAGAGAGACACTCTATTCTTTGGATGAAAGAGTTAGAATAATTGAATCTACACTTGGAGACTCCGTTGAATCCTTAAAGAACGATCTCAAGAACATTTTCGAAGACTTAAAGATATTTGTGGAGACTCAAGACTTATTCCAAATGTAATGCTGAGCTTCAGGATAAAATTACATTTGCATGTACATTTGTTGAAAAACTGAAGGCTTTTGTTAAGACTCAGAGTGAAGGAATGGCAAGAATAGTAGAAGAATTGCAAAGACGTATTAGAACTAACTTTTGATTATCTTGTAAAAATTTCTTTGATATTATTGAAAGATGATGTTTAGTCTAGTTTGATGTTGATGTAATGAAGTTTCATTTTGTAAAATGATGTAATGGTTGACATTTGATGTAATGAACTTATTTGATACTCAATGAATGTCTTTTGATCTTTGAAGTAACTATCAATTTTGTCATTTCACTTGAAACTTCTTGACCTTTTGTTGATTACAAAAAGGGGGAGAAGTAATCAAGTATTTAATAATCGTATATGCATTGAATGTAAAACAAAAAAAAGGGAGAAGTATTAGCTTTTGTATATGCATTAAATCAAATAAGCTTAATTAATTGCACATAAGGAGAAGTAATTGAAATTTCAATTCTATATATGCATTGAAAGGATGAATAGATGTTAAAATAGATATAATTATTAATTGGTATCAAACATTAAAAGTTTACTGTTAAAAGGAAGAATATGTTAAACTGAGTATCATAGGGGGAGCTACCTCATTCAGGGGGAGCTTACCTGTGAGGAATAAATATTTAAGAAATTTGATTTGAAAAACTTATTGTTTAATCATGCATATACTCAATGTTTTTATAATCATCAAAAAGGAGGAGATTGTTGACCCAATTATTGATTTTGATGATTAATAAAAGATATGAGTATATTCATTTAGTTACTAACAGATTTAACAAGTGTTTCAGGGATTAAGAATGTTTGATCAATCAAAATGGATAAAGAAAACATGTTTTGAATCAATGTTTTAAAAGAAACTTTCAAAGTTCAGAGCCTGGAGTCGACACCCAACTAGTTAGGAGCCAACCCCAAGGCGTATCAGAAGGTTTCTGAGATTTTGGCACGGCCTGGAGTCGACACCCATGGTTTCGAAGCCGACTCCAACCTGAGATACAGAGAAGTGCATTCTGTTTAAGTTTCTGGAGCCGACACATAGAATTCAGGAGCCACACATGAGATTTCAGGAGCCGACACCTGAGTTTCTGGAGCCGACTCTAACCTAAGAATAGAGAGCATGTTTTATGGACTATTCTGGAGCCTACACTTAGTTTTCGGAGCCGACTCCCAAAAGCGACGAGCCGACACTTATCTTTTTGGAGCCAACTCCCCCAACAACTTTTTCTTTACTATTTTTGAACACCCGACTTGGAGCCGACACCTGAAAAGTTGGAGCCGACTCCAACTTGTCAGGAACGGATTTTTTATCTGTCAGAAAGTACTTCAACGGTAAGATTTCTTTTCACCTAACCTCTAACGGCTATTTTCTTTGTGTGTAGAAGAATCCAAATTAACATATCCAACGACTATATTTTCCACCTAAAATCTGGATTAAGAGATCTATAAAAAGGGGGGAACTGTCTGTTTTTAAAAGAAATAATAGAGAAAAAAATAGATTGAAAAATCCGAGATATCTTGAGCAAGAAATCAAAGAGGGAAGAGTCAAAGCTCAATCCTTATCCTCAGAAAGCTCAAAGAGAAATCCACAATCTTCTTAAGTTCAAATCAAGGAGATTTCCAACATTGAAGAGAGAAAGCAAAAGCCCCAAATCCTCATCTTCTCAACTGTTTTTGAAGAATCTGAGCTGAGGCTCTGATTCAATCTTTCAAAGGAGAAGAGGAAAAGAAGAAAAGAAGAAAAGCACACATTCAAAGATCTTCAAACAGGCTTTTCTGAACCTTGTTTATTACTTTGTTTATTTGCTCATTTGAGGAGCTGCTGTGTACTTAACTCTATTCTTATTTATTGTTTGCTAGTTCAATCAAGGGATTGAATTAGTGGAGGTGGTATACCTCGGTACAAGCTAAGGATAGCTTGTGGTTGGGTTTAGTGCTGGTGAGCCAGGAAAACCAGCTGGGTTCGTTGTAATCCCGGGGGAAACAACAAGTTTTGAGTTGTGAGCTTGTAAAACAACTCGGCTGTAATCAAGTAGATTATAGTGTGGTCCCAAGTGATACTTGGGAGTGGACGTAGGTGTTGGATACACCGAACTACTATAAAATCCTTGTGTTTGCTGTGTTTGACTCTCTCGCTCTATCTCTTTATTTGTGCTTAATATTTATCCTGCACTTAATTTTATTTATTCCAAAGCACATAGTTTTTAAAAGATCAAATTTTTTAAGAACCCAATTCGCCCCCCCTCTTGGGTTGCCATCTGGGCCAACAGATTGCAACTGTTGGATCATTGCCGATCGGTTGGATCACAACCGTCGGATTGATCATTGCGGATCAGGATCATGGGTTCAATCGATCACAACCGTCGGATATTGTTGCCGATCGGATGGATCGCAACCGTCGGATCGATCATCGCTGATCAGGATCATGTCTTGGATCGATCACAACCGTCGGATATTGTCACCGATCGGATGGATCGCAACCGTCGGATTGATCATTGCCGATCGGGATCATGGCTTGGATCGATTGCAACCGTCGGATCATCGCCGATTAGATGGATCGCAACGGTTGGATCGATCATCGCCGATCAGAATCTGGCTTGGATCGATCACAATGGTCTGATCATCGTCGATCGGATGGATCGCAATATTCAAATTGATCATCGCCGATCAGGATCATGGTGGATCGATCGCAACCATCGGATCATCATCGATCGGTTGGATCGCAATAGTCCGATCGATCATCGCTGATCGGGATAATGGCTTAGATAGCTCGTAACCGTCGGATCGTCGCCGATCAGATGAATTGCAACCGTCGGATCGATCATCGCCGATCGGGATCATGGCTTGGATCGATCGCAACCGTCGGATATCATCGCCGATCGGATGGATCGCAACCGTCAAATCGATCATCTTCGATCGAGATCATGGCTTGGATGGATCGCAACCGTCGGATATCATTGCCGATCGGTTGGATCGCAACCGTCGGATCAATCATCGCCGATCGAGATCATGGCTTGGATCGATCACAACCGTTGGATTGTCGCCGATCGGTTGGATCGTAACCATTGTATCGATCATCATCGATCGGGATCATGGCTTGGATCGATCGCAACCATCGGATCATCATCGATCGGATGGATTGCAACGATCGAATCGATCATCACCGATTGGGATCATGTCTTGGATCGATCGCAACCGTCGGATTATCACCGATTGGTTGGATCGCAACGATCGGATCAATCATCGCCGATCGGGATCATGGCTTGGATCGATCGCAACCGTCGGATCGAAATTTAGAAATTCATTAGTTAAAAATTTGTTTATTAAAAAATTAAAAATTAATAAATTAAAAATTAAAAAAAATTTGTTAATTCTACGACGTAGTTAGCTGAGTCGCTATTTAGCGACTAATTAGCGACGCATATCACTATATAATATTATATAATACACTATATAATTACAAATAAAAATAAAATATCATTATAAAGGGGTTAATTTTTAACGACAATATTGCGTTGCAATACAATGACGCATTTGTGCATCGCTGTATAGTGACGCATTCAGATGCGTCGCTATACATCAACGCATTTGATTGCGTCGCAAATTTCCCGCCAAGGCGTGGTTAGGCGCCAATTTAGCGACGCAATTTTGCGTCGCTGATTTGCGACGGATTAACGACGCAAATTTTGCATCGCTAATCCTAAACCATTAAATACCCCCCCTTCTTCTTCCTCATGATCTCTCCCCCCTCACCCCCGACAACCGGCCTCCTCCCCCCTCTTCCCTACCTCCGGCGGCCTTCTCCTCCCTCTTCCCCACCTCCGGCGGCACATCGGCGGCTCTCCGGCACAGGAGCACCTCGCCGGCGACCCATCCGGATAAATCCCCGTCCCTCCCTCCCTCCCCTCCCCCATCTCTCCCATTTCCTCCCCCCCCCCCCCGCCCCCTCCCGTTGCCGGCCCGCCGTCTCCGGCCACGGCCGTGGTTATGGCCGGCAACGCAGTGGCCTAGCCACGGTGGCCAGGCCACCGTTAAAAAAAAAACAAGGGGGTGGGGTTTTTTCCCACCCCTCCCGTTTCCGGCCACGGCCACGCCGTGGCTATCGCCTCCGACCGCGGTCGGAGAGGACGGCCATGGCCGCGGCCATGGCCGGCAACGGGAGGCGCGGGGGGGGGGGGGTGGGTGGGGTTTTTTGCAAATTTAATTTGACTGATTAATTAATTAATTAATATTATAAAAATATTATTAATAAGTGTTTTGATATTAAATCTTAATAATTTATTCGATCATATTATTATATCACTTAAATTTAGAGAACCTCTATAGTAATATCATTGTATATAATAATAATATATTACAATAAAATTAGAATAGACTATAGTACTATATTAATATTTTATAAAAATTATATTATGTGCTATTATAATTAGATTATAATGATTTATAATATCATTATATTGAACTATAGTGTATTCTATGAAATTTTAAAATAATATGAGGATTCTAATTTTATTGTAATTATATTGTGATATATAATGATTTTATAATATGATATTATTGTAATAATACGAGGGTTCTAATTTTAATATAATGGGTGGGCGGGCATGGCCTGGCCTGGCCACGTGGACACGTCTCCTGGCCACGTGGCCAGCCCGCCCGGCCACGTGGCTAGTCCGCCATGTTATGCCTTGATTATTTACATTCTGCGATGTATTAAATTTATTTATAAGTTTATTATTATTATTTCTTTATAATATTTATGCAATAATATTTGTGCATTTGTAGTTATTTGTGGGCTTGTTATGTCTGATTATTTACATTCTGCTTCAAATTGAATGATGCATTAAATTATAAAATGCTATAATGAAAGTCTTATTGTAGTTCTATTTAATTTTCAGCACCGAATTAGTAGTTCAATGATTTATATTTTAGTCTTACATACAATTATGTAATGAGTTTATTACAGAATTCATTTATTATGTAATGATTTTAACGAAATCATAGTCGTTGAAATCATGGGCCATGTTGGATCTTTTCCCTCTATGATTTCAGGCCCAAGCAAGCCCTCATTATGATTTCAAAATTATTTCAATGCGGGAAATAATTTATATTGGACATAATAATCTTAAGAAGTCAGTGACTAGGTGTAGACCACTATCAGATATGTATAATTGACAAGAATTTCTGAATAACAAGCATAAGTTCGATTGTCTTTGGAATTCCATATTATTTCTCACAGCACTATAACCTTTAGACCCGTTTGAGAATTTGTAAGACTTAGTCTTGCAAATTCTCAAATTGTCCTAGTGGACAGTTTGAGAATATTTTTTGCGATATGTTATTCTGCTATTAATCATCGTTGGTTGAGATTGCGGTTTGTATTTCCTCATACGTTCGTTCTCCTAGTGTGGCCTATATGCCACACATTTAGGAGAATAGATGGGAAATGCTGCTAAAATTTTAACGTAAACAATCGATGATAATTAGTAGCAGAATAACATATCACAAAAATATTCTTGAATGGGATAGGGCCTTACCTTTTAGATATGGAGTGAAGATGGAATTAATTTAGGACACTTGATTGCTTTTGAAGTCTCATGATTGAACGGACCCCAATGCGGCCCGGCCCTAACCCAAGCCCTAGCATTAACCTAGCATGAACTTGTGCCTCGGTCCTTGCTAGCACGACAAGGATCGTAGCCGTGGCCTGGCCTTGCAAGGTAGGGACCTTAGTTGTATAAAAGAAAATTGGTTTAGTTATAAATGATTTAAATAGTTGTTATTTACCTTAGTTATGTAAAAGAAATAATTTAGTTATATATTTAGTAATGCTAATATAGTTTTATATTGTGATTTACTTTAATGGTTTACCAGAAATTGTATAAGTCGGTAAAAAATAAGCGGGGCTCGCTCGTGGATGTATGCAAGGATAAAAGATGGCTTGCTTAATCCAGAATTTCTGAATGGATTGGAAGAATTTATCGCATTTGCATGTAGCCAACCTAAATGGATGGATGGGCCTAGAATTAGGTGCCCCTGCAACTTCCACAGGTGTCATAATAAAGCCTACAGAGATGTTGAAACTGTTAAGGTGCATTTGTGTAAAAAGGGGTTTGTTCTTGAATACGATGTTTGGTACTGTCATGGTGAACCAGAGAAAATTCCAGCAGCTGTTACAAGCCAACTAGTGTCAATTCCCATAGATGAACCATTTGTGAATTTAAACATATATGAAGAAATGGCGATGAATGCATCGGGTAATGAATTCAATCAGAATACATTTATGGAAGAACTAAATCCAGATGCATAGGAATTTTATAATATATGCGTGCTGTAAATTAAGAATTGTATCCTGGTTGTGATAGTCATTTCCAGTTGTCTACGACTACTTGGATGTTGAATATTAAGGCAGAACATCGATTATCAGAAAAGGCATTCAATTATGTAGCTAGGTTAATCAAGGAAATTTTGCTAAATGATAATGTTATAACAGACAGTTTTTACTCAATGAAGAAGTTGTTGCGTGGGCTTGGGCTCCCAATTAATAAGATCGATTGTTGCTTGAACAGTTGTATGATTTATTGGGGTGAAGACTCAGAGCTAAGACAGTGTTAGATTTATAGGCAATCGAGGTACAAAAACGGTGAAGGGGAAGCTAGTACAAGTAGGAGGAAAAGTGTGCCTTACAAGAGAATGCATTACTTTCCTCTTACTCCACGCCTGTAGAGATTATACAGATCTAAGGCTACAGTTGCTGATATGAGATGGCATGTTGAACACGAATCTAAAGAGGATGAAATGCGGCATCCATCAGATTCAAAAGCTTGGAAAATCATCCTGATTTCGCTAAAGATATAAGGAATGTGAGATTAGGTCTTTGTACCGATGGCTTCCAACCATTTGGTCAAGCAGGGCAACAGTATTTATATTTGCCTGTGATACTGACTGTATATAACCTTCCTCCATTGAAGTGCATGGAAGATACTGCAATGTTTTTGACAGTTTTGATTCCAGGACCATCAAATCCAAAAAAAAAGATTGATGTCTTCCTGCAACCGTTGGTGGCCGAATTGAAAATGTTGTGGGAAACATGAGTCATAGCCTACGACATTTCTATGAAACAAAATTTCATCATGAGAGCTGCTTTGATGTGGACAATAAGTGACTTCCCGGCATATGCAATGTTGTCTAGTTGGAGCACTACTGGGCGTCTGGCATGCCCTCATTGCATGTATGAGTCAGATGCATTTACATTGCAAAAGAGTTGTAAGCAGTCATGGTTGATAATCATAGGAAGTTCTTGCCTCCAAATCATCCTTACAGGCGTAACTTGATCGCCTTCCGGAAGAACAAAGCAGTCACAAAATTTTCCGAACTGGTTAGGTCCGGCATGGATATATTTAATACTATAGAGCATTTGGGGTTGAGGTATGCTTGGGAACCAGATGCAGATAGAATAAATGACCGTATATGTAAAGAACATAATTGGAAGAATGGAGTATATTTTGGGATTTGTCGTATTGGAGCACAAATCTCATTTGGCACAACTGGATGTTATGCATATCGATAAAAATTTCTTTGATAACATATTTAACACGGTGCTAAACATTTCGAAAAAAACCAAAGACACTGCAAAGTCAAGAGAAGAACGTAATTAGTATTGCAGGGAGGTGATTTGAGGAGGAGTGCCGATGGGACCTATCCTAAAGCCTGTTACACTCTTGATAGAAATTCATGAGAAGTTTTATGTAACTGGGTTAGAGGGTTAAAATTTCTAGATGGTTATGCTTCAAATATTGGTAGGTGTGTGGACATGCATAAGCTCAAGTTGTTCGGCATGAAGAGTCACAACTGCCATGTTTTCATGCAACGGTTATTGCCTAGAGCTTTTCGTGAGTTGCTTCCGCATCATGTCTGGAAGGCATTGACGGAGCTTAGCTTGTTCTTCAAGGAGTTATCTGCCGCAATCATTACTTATGCATTCATGGCAAGGCTTGAGGAGGAAATTTCAATTATTTTATGCAAGCTGGAGCGAATATTTCCTTCCAGTTTTTTGACTCAATGGAGCATTTACCGGTTCACTTGCCATACGAAGCGAGCATAGCTGGTCCCATGCAGTATCGCTGGATGTATCCTTTCGAGAGGTAAATATATACATCAGTAAGACATGTTGACATTTTAAATATTATTTCATTGCGAGAAAATTGGTTTATTTTTTTTCTCACATTTACATATAGGTACCTTAAGAAGTTAAAAAATAATGTGCATAATAAGGCAAGGGTTGAAGGTTCTATATGCAATGCACACTTGGTCAAAGAAGTTTCAGCTTTTTCCTCGCATTACTTTGAGGATCACGTCCGCACGAGGAGCCAAAATCTTGGTCATAATGATGACGTATGTGTGGACGAAGGAGAACCTAATGATGGTAGAATATCAGTTTTTAAAGGTATCGACCATTCATTTGGGGAGCAGAAGTCAATAAATCTTAGCGATATGGAGTATAATGCAGCACATTATTACATCCTAATTGATGGGGCCCGAAAAAAATTGGTGGAATGAGGGGATGGTGATGTGTTCTAAGTGATTACCATCCTTAATGAACATTTGAGCCCAAGCTATGGCTGAATTCATGCATGGGAGAAATGAAGAACATCAAACCGGAAGCAGAAATCTAAACACCCTTGTGCAAGCTTCTTTCAAAGAAATAAAAAGATTAGGATCTAAAGGTATGGAAACCTTCAAACTAAGTTAAGCCACCTTTAAAACTTCAGATCTAAAGGACCAAGAGGTTTTTTTTTTTTTTCAACAATGAAGTAAGATCTTAAGTGGAAGGGATGCACTCAACACTCAAAGAATTGAGGGTTGGTTGACAAGATCTACACTCCTTACTTAAGAACTCACCTTGGCACTTGATCCTTGACGTGGAGCCATCATCCTCAACTCTAACATCCTCAAGAGAACCTGCAAGTGATCAGAAGTAAGACCGTGGAGGCAAAGGAATTGAAGGAAATAAAAAAAATCGAACAAGGAAAGGAAGGATTTGAAAAATTTTGCTGAGACTTGGGTAGCACTTGTCCTTCTTCCTGAAACTATTATGGAACCTTGGTAGAATGGTTTAGAGTAGCAAATTGGGCCTCTCACCCTCTCCCTCAAGGAGTGACCTAGATCTAAGACTAGGGAAACACGAGCCTCAACTCAAACTAAGAGCATCTCACCCTCTTCATACTCAAAGATGAACAAGGCACTTGGCAAAAGAAATCAAATAAACTTGATTTTATTTCTCAAACTTCATATCTACAAGAGGGAAAGCTTGGCCTATTTATAGGCCAAAGGACTTCCAGAAATTTCAGCCCAAAAAACTAAAAGATCATAACAATCTAAGGATTAGTTATGATATAGCTAACTAATTACAATCAATCCCTAACAAATTTGGTTGCACAGCTTCCATGTGGCACCTCCTTAGTTTGCCATGTTGTCATCATCAGATACCTCCATGTGTCCTCCAAGATTTGACTTCCAAAGAGAAGACTTGATGTCTTGATAGCAGTGTTGACTCAAGGCAGGAAGTGTCGATACTTTGAGACTTGGCAGAAGTTGAAATTTTGCAGCATGAGTTGCCACTTGAGAAATTGAAACTCTTGGCTCGAGTAAGTGGAACCTGCGGAAAGTAGATTAACTACAAAACCAAAGAGTGTCAGTCTGCAACCTTTTCTTCTTGCTGATGTCCCCATCAATTCTTCCCGGGTGAAAAAAACTCGGCCCTGACGAGTATGGATCATTTTGGCTTTGGTAATATTCAAGCAGATCTGGATCGATCCTTTGCAGTTCTTCTTGAGTGATCCATGAGTCTTCAGAATCAGGTCTACCTTGCCAATGGACCAAGTAGCGTTGATAGTCTTTATTTCGGGTAGTGACAATCTTGTCATCTAATATCCGTTCAATTCTTTCTCGCTTTGTGGCTGGTGGACACTCTGGGATTGGTTCACTCTCAAAGGATGGATCAGGTCCTAAAAACTCACTGGGATTCATTGTTGGTTCCTTGTATTCTACCAGATCTGAAATATTAAAGGTGGAACTAATACCAAAGTCAGAAGGTAGGTCCAGTATATAAGCATTAGGTCCAATTCTTTTTATTATTTTGAAAGGACCTGCACCACGGGCGTGTAGTTTCTTCATAGTTCCCTTTGGAAACTGTTCAGGTCTGAGCCTTATCATGACAAAGTCTCCTACATGAAATTCTTTTGCTCTTCTATGGGAATTAGCCATATGCTTGTAACTCTCATTGCTTATATGGATTTTCTCGCTAATTTCTTTGTGTAAATCCCTAATGTGTTGTGCATATGACTCAGCAGACTCTGATGTTCGTACATGCATGGGCAATGGAATGAGGTCTATTGGCTTTCTTGGTTTGTACCCATGAATAATCTCAAAAGGACTTTTTCCAGTGGATCTGTTAACTGAACTATTATAGGCAAACTCTATACGTGGCAGTAAAAGGTCCCAATTTCCAGTATGTTTTCCCACTAAACATCTCAACATATTTCCAAGACTTCTATTTACAACTTCTGTTTGACCATCAGTTTGGGGGTGATAAGTGGTAGAAAAGTTTAACTTGGTTCCTAGCAGGTGCCATAGGGTTTTCCAAAAGTAACTGGTGAACTTAACATCCCTATCAGACACGATGGTTTTAGGTAACCCGTGTAATCTAACCACTTCATCTAGAAATAACTTGGCCACTTTTGATGCATCGAAGGTCTGGGAACAAGGCAGAAAATGTGCCATTTTAGAAAATCTATCGACTACCACAAAGATGGAATCGTGTCTCCTTAAGGTCTTTGGTAGTCCCAACACAAAGTCCATACTGATGTCTTGCCAAGGTCGATCAGGGACGGGTAAAGGGGTGTATAGTCCAGTGTTTTGTTTTTGCATTTTAGCAACAGCACATGTCCTACACTGGGCTACGACTTGGGCAACATTTCGTTTTAAGCTGGGCCAAAAGAATTGTTCCTCCAAAGCTAGAATAGTTTTATTCCTTCCGAAATGGCCCGCTAAACCTCCGGCATGGATTTCCCAAATCAAGAATTCCCTAATTGAGGTTCGGGGAATACACAACTTATCTCCTTTAAAAAGGAACCCATCATGAAGAGTAAAGTCTTTGTATTCTCTAGAAGGCCTTAGACTGACAGATTCAAAAATCTCACTAAAGTCAGGGCAACTTTTATACTCTTCCTTCAACTTATCAAATCCTGTGACTTCAGTACTTACGGACGTCAAGAGCATAGAACGTCGACTTAAAGCATCGGCAACCTTATTGTCAGAACCAGCACGGTGTTTTAGAACAAAGGTGTAAGCTTGGATGTACTCTACCCATTTTCCATGCCTAGGGTTTAACTTCTTTTGGGAGCTAAGGAATCGGAGGGCTTCATGATCGGAAAATAGAACAAACTCCTGCGGTAACAAGTAATGTCTCCAATATTTCAAAGCCTGAACTACCGCATATAACTCCTTGTCATAGGTGGAATATCTCAACTTTGCGCCATTTAGTTTCTCGCTAAAAAAAGCTACCGGATGGTTCTCTTGACTTAAAACTCCACCAATTCCAATCCCAGAGGCATCACAAGCAACCTCAAAAACTTTAGAGAAGTCAGGCAACCTTAAGATTGGTGCTTGTGTCATTCTTCCTTTAATCTCAAGGAAGGCTTTATTGGCTTGTTTGGTCCATTCAAAATTTCCTTTCTTAAGACAATCCGTGATTGGAGCAACAATGGTGCTAAACCCTTGGATGAATCTCCTATAGAAGGTGGCAAGACCGTGGAAGCTACGGACGTCATGTATGTTCTTGGGTTCGGGCCACTCGACTATGGACTTAATTTTCTCGGGATCAGCAGAAACACCATTAGTAGTAACAATGAACCCTAGAAAGGTTACTCTGTTAGTCATGAATTCGCACTTCTTCAGATTGGCATATAGATTTTCCTTTCTAAGGGTGTAACAGACTTGTCTAAGATGATCTAAATGGTCTTCCCTAGTCTTACTATAGATGAGGATGTCATCAAAATATACTACAACAAATTTTCCCATGAAAGGTCTTAAAACTTGAGTCATGATCCTCATAAATGTACTAGGGGCATTTGATAGACCAAAGGGCATAACCAACCACTCATAAAGACCATCCTTAGTTTTGAATGCAGTTTTCCACTCATCTCCAGGTTTGATCCTAACCTGGTGATAACCACTCTTAAGATCAATCTTGGAAAATATAGTGGCTCCGGTCATCATGTCAAGCATATCATCAAGGCGAGGGATAGGAAATCGATACTTGACCGTAATTTTGTTGATGGCATGACTATCGATGCACATTCTCCAAGTGCCATCCTTCTTCGGGGTCAGTAGGGCAGGTACTGCACAAGGACTTAAACTCTCCCTAATAAACTTTTTCTGGAGGAGATCTCCAACTTGTCTTTGTAGCTCAGCGTGCTCAGTAGGATTCATTCTATAGTGAGGTAGGTTAGGCAAGGTGGCTCCTGGGACTAGATCAATTGTATGTTGAATATCCCTAAGTGGGGGCAGGTGATTGGGTAAATCTTCTGGGAATACATCCTTAAAGTCTTCTAAGATCTTTGTGACTTCTTGAGGTGGTTCCTTAGGATCTTCATTCCGACTTTCTTTAAGTGCCAAAATCCACATAGGTGATCCTTCATTGATTTCTTTCTCTATTTCCTTGACACTGATCAAATTCAGATCTTGTTTCTTCTCTTTCAAATCACTAGACCCTTTCTTGATATTGTCCTTAGGTGGGGTCGAGTTAATGATAAGCTTTTTCCCTAGATGGTTGAAAGCACAAGAATTGGATTGACCATATAAAGTTGCATCATGATCATACAACCAAGGTCTACCCAAAATGATGCTACTTACGCCCATGGGTAGTACATCGCACCAGACTTGTTCATGATAGGATTGGATTTGAATGGGAACTTGACATCTGGATTTAATGGGAATGGATGTTGAATCTATCCAAGAAACTTTGTATGGATTGGGATGGGGAACAGGGGTCAAGCTTAAATTCTTAATGGCTTTAGTGGAAATAGCATTCACACAACTCCCATTGTCTATAATGATTTTATAAACCTTCTCCCCTATCTTAACAAATGTTTGGAGTATATTAGTTCTTCTCCAATCCTCCTTTTCCTTTGTTTGGGTCAAAATTCTAACAACACCCAAAGTCTCATCATAATCAATCTCTTCTTCCTCTTCATCATATTCATTGATCAGATTGGATTCAGCCTCATATACCTCTTTTTCAAACTCTTTAGTATCTTCAGGGTCCTCTTCAGCTAGTTCTCCTATGTGTAGAGAACGGGCAGGGCATTGGTTGGCATAGTGTCCCTTCCTGTTACATTTAAAACAATGGACATTCGGGTTGTTACTCTTTTGAACTACAGGGGCCTTACCCTTGTCACTCGTTTGACCGGATGGGATAGTAGGAGTGGGGTGATTTGGTCGCATTTGGTTGAACCCTGGTTTCTGAGTAGGGGTGCTAATCTTACTTAGTTCGGGTCTTCTGACTATCGGTCCCCTTTGAAACCTTTCACAATCTCTGGCTATTTGATAGGCTTGGTCTAGGTCAGTGATTTCTCTTAGAAATAATTCCTTTTGAATTTCTTCACGCAAACCGGCTCTAAACCTAGACAATGTTACAGCTTCTGATTCATCAATGTTACACCTCATCGCAAACTCATCAAACTTGGTAATATATTCAGACACAGTCTTATTGCCCTGGTATAATCTTTGCCACTGATCTAATAGTCTTTGGTGATAGGACATAGGGACATACTTTTCCCTAAGCTTGATTTTCATAGCTCTCCAAGTGGTTATGGGCATGTCTCCTCTTTGCCTAAGCATTCGCCCGATATTCTCCCAGTATAACCTAGCCTGGCGGACTAACCTCAGTTTGGCAAACTTATACTTTCTCTCCTCGGTCATCTCATACCATTCAAAATATTGATCCATTTCTCCCTCCCAATCAACATAAGCTTTAGGGTCTAGGCTTCCATCAAAGATAGGAGCCTCTAATCGAATGTTCCTCATGGCTCTTTCATCTTGATCTAAGTAATCCTGGTGAGGTCGCCTAGGGATACGATCAGGAGTAAAGTCAGGCCGATGGACTCGACGGGCTTCTTCCATGAAATCAGGATCAAGTCTCCTTGGATTGTATTCAGGGATGTGCACATGATATTGGGCTCTTGGACCTCGAGGAATTGACCTAGATGATTCAGGTTCGATGGGGATCCTTTGAGGCTCTTCAAGGGTCTCAACTCTATCTTTTACTTGACCTAATTCTTTGTTGATTTGCCCTAATTGCTCAGTTACAGTGTCTAACTTTTCAGTCAGGGTCCTCATAAAGAGTTCAAGATTAGGATCCATAGGTACAAACCAAGAAAGATAGAACTTTTGACCTATAAGACAAGAAGTACAAACCTAGCTTCTAGGGCTCCTAAACCTAGAAGTTCAAAATACAAGACTTGACTAGGTACTAGTTAAGGATGCAATTACCTTTGTCACTGGCCAGGTAAGAGGTGGGAATGCGGGAGGCCCCCCTTGCTTTCGCAAGGACCCAATTAAAGAACCGCAAGTCCGCTTAAGGCATTTGCCATTAGACCTCTAGTCTTAGACACCAGTTTCTAAGAATAATTACAAACTCAAATAGTGCTTTGTCTCCTCTTGCACTTGAACCCGACTTGTTGGTGTCCTTAATTTAGGTGCATACTTGATTTTAATTAAGGCTTAGGTCAATGCATAATGAGGATGGTTGTTGTGGGCTAAGGAAAGGTTATTAACTCCTCCCCTTATGTTATATTGAATGCCCTTAAGATGGTTTATGTATATATGGATGCACACAATTTCAGCAATTAACTAGCACAATCGACTAGACTTAGTACAATTAAGTGAAATTTAATCTAATTTTAAAATTCAGCAAATGCAAACTTAAATTGAGAAATTCAAATCTTGAAGTCTAGATTTCAGAAGCTAATTTTTTTTTAAAATTTTAAAATTTAGATTAAAATTTCATTCTTGGAGGTAAAAGTGGTTAAATAAAATTTGCAGCTTCTAACTAACCTTCAACTAACCCGGTTTTGAAAATTTGAAATTTAAAGTTTTAAATTTTTAAAAATTCAAAATGAAAATTGAATTAGTTAGATCTCAGAGTGAAAATCCTAGATTTTGAAATTTGAATTCAATTTTTTTTTAAATTTGGTTGAGGAAGTTGTTATGATAGTAGTTGCTAGAAGATTCTAGCAGCTTAACAAACTCTCTACTACCTATTTCAAAATTAAATTTTAAATTTAAAAACCCCTCTAAATTCAAACTTTAAGTGGAAAATAACAGAATTTGAAGTCTAAATCTCAGATCTCAAATTAAATTTTTTTTTTTTTTTTTAAAATCAAATTTAATGGAGGGAACCAAAACAGTCTCCTAAGAACTCAATTTTTTTTATTCCAAAACTCTAAAATATTTTTTTTAATTTTAGATTTAGGAACCTAAAGTCCTAAAGTGCAGCAAATGAATTTTTATTTATTTTTTAACCCTTAAAAAATTACAAAAAATTCATAAAATATCGGACTAAAACTAGAACAGAAATTCCAGCAACTTACAAGCTTAACTTAGAGACCAAAGCTCTGATACCAAAGCTAATGGGGAACGAAAAAAAATTGGTGGAATGAGGGGATGGTGATGTGTTCTAAGTGATTACCACCCTTAATGAACATTTGAGCCCAAGCTATGGCTGAATTCATGCATGGAGAAATGAAGAACATCAAACCGGAAGCAGAAATCTAAACACCCTTGTGCAAGCTTCTTTCAAAGAAATAAAAAGATTAGGATCTAAAGGTATAGAAACCATCAAATAAGTTAAGCCACCTTTAAAACTTTAGATCTAAAGGACCAAGAGGTTTTTTTTTTTTTTTTTCAACAATGAAGTAAGCTTAAAGTGGAAGGGATGCGCTCAACACTCAAAGAATTGAGGGTTGGTTGACAAGATCTACACTCCTTACTTAAGAACTCACCTTGGCACTTGATCCTTGACGTGGAGCCATCATCCTCAACTCTAACATCCTCAAGAGAACCTGCAAGTGATCAGAAGTAAGACCGTGGAGGCAAAGGAATTGAAGGAAATAAAAAAAATCGAACAAGGAAAGGAAGGATTTAAAAAAATTTGCTGAGACTTGGGTAGCACTTGTCCTTCTTCCTGAAACTATTATGGAACCTTGGTAGAATGGTTTAGAGTAGCAAATTGGGCCTCTCACCCTCTCCCTTAAGGAGTGACCTAGATCTAAGACTAGGGAACACGAGCCTCAACTCAAACTAAGAGCATCTCACCCTCTTCATACTCAAAGATGAACAAGGCACTTGGCAAAAGAAATCAAATAAACTTGATTTTATTTCTCAAACTTCATATCTACAAGAGGGAAAGCTTGGCCTATTTATAGGCCAAAGGACTTCCAGAAATTTCAGCCTAAAAAACTAAAATCATAACAATCTAAAGATTAGTTATGATATAGCTAACTAATTACAATCAATCCCTAACAAATTTGGTTGCACCAGCTTCCATGTGGCACCTCCTTAGTTTGCCATGTGTCATCATCAGATACCTCCATGTGTCCTCCAAGATTTGACTTCTAAGTTGCCATGTGTCATCATAAGATACCTCCATGTGTCATCCAAGATTTGACTTCCAAAGAGAAGACTTGATGTCTTGATAGCAGTGTTGACTCAAGGCAGGAAGTGTCGATACTTTGAGACTTGGTAGAAGTTGAAATGTTGCAGCATGAGTTGCCACTTGAGAAATTGAAACTCTTGGCTCGAGTAAGTGGAACCTGCGGAAAGTAGATTAACTACAAAATCAAAGAGTGTCAGTCTACAACCTTTTCTTCTTGCTGATGTCCCCATCAAAGCTCCTGAGTCATGGTGACAGCCCGTGCGAAAGAGGGCTCTGTCAGTTGCACTGGGGGGCAGCACCAAGGAGCTGATCTACTGGCGATCGCCCCCTCAGCTCTCCCGACCGGCGTCCCGGCACCGTCGCATCCTCAGGAGGTTGGACCTTTCGCTCTTCCGGTCGACGTCCCTGCGCCTCCTCCCCATCAGCTCCAGGAAGACCGGTTCGCCGCTCTAGCCATGCAAGTCCAATCCTTGGCGGCGGCGATCCAAGGCCTGCAATATCAGTAGGCGGCCCTGCGGCAGCCGAAGCCATTTCTATTGTTCCGAGCATGGTGCAACCCAGCCAGCATTCTTCTCGAAGGAGGTCACCGGTATCGGAAGCTCGCCACTATCACGCTTCGCCCAAGCCTTATCACCGGGAGGCCTCCAAGAGACCCCGATCACCTTCTCTCCATGCCAGTGTTTCCCCCAAGCGATGACATGGAAAGGAGGCGGAGCGCCCTCGCAGACATCGCCGTCACTTCCCCCGTCTTCAGAATCCTCGGGGGAAGGTTCTTTTGATGGTCAGATAGCCCGTTGGGCCGAGCATCAACTCGATAAGTACAACCAGCGGTTGGAGGAACTCAGCCGCCAGATCACCCACCTGCCCAAGACGGATTATGATAGTCGGTCTTCGCTGTCCCACCGTATCATGGAAGAGCCCATCTCCATCCGGTTCTGCCTTTCCCAGCTGGATCCGTATGATGGGACTACAAATCCCCTGGACCACCTAGAAAGCTACAAGGTACTCATGCAGGTCCAAGGGGCCACTGATTCGCTCATGTGCATTGCCTTCCCTGCCACCCTGAAGAAGGCTGCCCGAGCCTGGTACTCTCGCCTGCCGCCGCGGAGTATCAATTCCTTCCGTCAGTTGGAAAGAGCCTTTTTGGCCCATTTTGATGCCTGCCGGAAAGATCCCAATAGTAGCTGATAGCCTCTTCGCTGTCCAACAGAGGAGCGGCGAGTCTTTGCGGGATTATGTCGCTCGGTTCAAGGAGGTGGCTCTGGAGGTTTACAATCTTGAAGATTCAATGGTTACTTTGGCCCTGAAGCGAGGGCTCCGTCCATCCCGCTTCGCGTACTCCCTGGATAAGAAGCTGCCCGATTCTTATGCCAAACTTTTGACCCGGGCCTAGAAGTATATCCGCGCCGATGATGCTGATTCCTCCCGGTGCGAGGCAAGTGGGAGCGCCCTTAAGAAGCCGGCCCGCCTGAGCCTGTTGAAGCCCGACCCCGGTCGGCATAAAAGCCCTGGGCCAGCCAGGCATAAAGCCCAACCCCGGTCGGCACAAAGCCCTAGGCCAGCCAGGCACAAAGCCCGACCTCGATCGGCACAAAAGCCCTGGGCCAGCCAGGCACAAAGCTCGACCCCATTGGCACTCAATGCCCTGGGCCAGCTAGGTACAAAGGCCGACCCCAATCGGCAAAAAGCCTTGGGCCAGCCAGGCACAAAGCCCGACCCCTGTCGACACTTAAAGTCCTGGGCCAGCCAGGCACAAAGCCCGACCCCGTCGGCACTTAAAGCCCTGGGCCAGCCAGGCACAAAGCCCGACCCCCATAGGCACTTAAAGCCTTGGGCCAGCCAGGCACGAAGCCCAACCCCCGTCGGCACTTAAAGCCCTGGGCCAGCCAGGCACAAAGCCCGACCCCCGTCGATACTTAAAGCCTTGGGCCAGCCAGGCACAAAGGCCGACCCCCGTCGGCACTTAAATCTCTGGCCAGCCAGGCGCAAAGCCCGACCCTCGTCGGCACTTAAAGCCCTGGGCCAGCCAGGCGCAAAGCCCCCCCCCATCGACACTTAAAGCCCTGGGCCAGCCAGGTACAAAGCCCGACCCTCGTCGGGACTTAAAGCCCTGGGCCAGCAGGTACAAAGCCTAACCCCCATCGGCACTTAAAGCCCTGGGCCAGCCAGGTACAAAGCCTGACCCCCGTCGGCACTTAAAGCCCGGCATACCTTCGGCAAAGCGGAGCACCATCAGTCCTCAGGAGCCCGTCTGTCTAGAGCTCCTGAGTCCAATGCCTCAACCCCACGAAGCCCATCCTTCCTAGCCCTAAGGTTCGGTCCTATCTGGCCAAGTCAAAGCGATTCGCAAATGAATTAAAGGTTACCCTCGGCGCTGATGGAGCCCGAGAGGTCGCGCGTCTTTAACCAATGAATTTGGGGTAGAGATTGCAGATGGACAAAGATAATTCATCTTGAGGGAAAGTGATATTTCATTAATTTAAAGTGATTACAAAAGCCGACCTAGTCGGACTTGCAAAAATAAAATACAAGTGGAGGCTCACGGTTCAGCCGGTGTGGGCTTGTCATCGGATGAGGCCAACTACGAGAGACGCTCTGGTTTGACCTCTAGGGCTTGGGGGAAGTTTAAGTCTTGAGCGACTTTCTCTTTTCCATGCTGAAATCCTTGAAAAAATGGACCCGTCGAAGCTTCCGCCAGTTCATCTGTAAAGCTCAGACGCTTTGAATTCTTTATGACCCTGGCGGTCCTGGCCGCGACGGCTGCTTCCACCTCGGCAGCTCGGACTCCCTCCTCTGCGGCGAGAGCTGCCGCCACTGCCCTTTCGGCCTCCTAGGCGCGACGTGCCTCCTCTTCGGCTTTATCAGCCTCTCCTCTGCCGCCCTTGCCCTCTCCTCCTCTGACCTTACCTCTCCTCCGCCGCCCTTGCCCTCTCCTCCTCTGACCTTACCCTCTCCTCCGCCGCCCTTGCCCTCTCCTCGGCCTCGGTTGCCCGACTCTCGATTGTTTGGATGGCCGAGGTCAATTCAGAGATGTGCAGATCTCTTACTGCAATGGCATTTTCGGCGTCTATCATCTGGCAGAGTGCCGCCCGCAAGTGGTTGGCCTCAGCCTCCGCTCGGCTCTCAGCAGCCCTTACCTCATTGGCCCAAGTGGTTCTGGCCGACTCCCGGGCCCCTCGGCCGCCTCTGCACGATTACGAGCTTCCTCGGCCTCCTTCTAGGCCTCCCACAGAAGGGTCTTCCCTCCGTGAATGACCTCCCTTGTAGCCCTTAGGGAGTTCGCAAGCTGCGTGCAGGTTCCATGTCAAAAAAAAAGAGAGAAGAAGAAAAGAAAAAGAGAATATGGAGGCGAAGGGTTGTAGGACAACTTACTCTGACGAGGGCTGCGTAGGACTCTCGGTAGAATGTAGCCGCCTTCAAGTGGCTAAGCTGCTCCAGGACCTCGGGTACAAAGACTGGCGAGAGGACCCGCTGCCCAATGCCCATCATTCAGAATGGAGTCCGAGGTGGCCCCGGTCTGGCTCCATTCCCTTCGGCTGCCTCGGCATTGCCAGACTCGGCGCGCAGGCTGCTCATTGGCATCTGCTCGGGGGGTGGGCTTGCTGCCCCTGATGGCCCCTCGCCCCAGCTCCTGGCTGCCTTGGGGAGGGTCGGTCCGCTGGGAGAAAAGAGCTCTCTACTACCGCTGGCTCCTCTGCTACCGCCGGCTCCGTAGCCAGCTCCTCCGTTGGTACCCCCTCGGTCACCGCCCTGGCGGGGTGGGCTGTGAGGTCAATTTCTGGAGCGACCGAGGGCTCTTGTGGTGCCGGTGGCTCGGGCACCTGCACCATCGGGCGTTTTGGAGCCGGTGCTCGCCGGTCTTCACTCGGTCCTTCCCGGGCCCTCTTCTTGGTGACGGCCCTCAGGAGTTTCTGAGTCGGGACCTTCATGGCTGTACAGCTTCGGTCAGGGTCGGTAAAAAAAAAACGACGAAACCGGAAGACTTTTGCTAAGTGTAAGGGAGACTTACTGCGGTGGAAAATGAGACCCGCCGACTGGAGGTTCTCTTCCGTCAAGAGCAGGTTGTACCGAGGGATGTCGGTAGCCAATAGCCGCCCTAACGCTTCCTTGTCTCCGTGGTGGATGGTGGAATTTGCGTTACCTCGGAGGTCGGGGTCCCCCACCGGGCCTTGACTTGATCAAGATTTGCAAAGAAGAACCGGGATTCCATCCCTTGATAGAGGAGGGAAGAAGGAGTTTTAAGACTCGGCCGGGTCGGGGCTGAAATAGCCACCAACCCTTTTGAGACCGGAGAATGTAGAATAAGCGAAAAGAGAAACCCGAGGTGTAATTTGAAGATGGTGGCAGAGAACAACGAAGGCGCTAACGACCCTAAGGGAGTTTGGGACCAACTATGAAGGGGTCAAGGATAGTAGTCGAGGAGGGTTGCGAAAAAGGAGGGAGGGGTAAACGAAGGCCTACCCTCAAAGAAATCTCGTAGATGGCCACTCGACCGGTAGAGAGGAGATCACTCGGTCGTCGGGAGTTGGAAGATAAAGCCCAATCTCCGAGGGATTTAGTAACGGGCCCGGATGTTTGCTAGATCCCGGCCTGTTACCGTGGAGGCAAGCCCCTTCCGGGGATTTCGCCCCCACTCTCGAGAGGCGTTGGCCCCTGCCTGGTGGCCCCTCAACGGAGCCCTACCAGCCGCCACTGGATGCCTCCCTACGGGAGCCTCCCTGGTGACCCTCCGCTGGGCCAAAGGGACGCGGTCCTCCGGATCGGAGGACCACTCGAGGGGAGGAGATGGAGAAGGAGGAGAAGAAGGAGAGGCTCGAGGCCTCTCCGATGAAGAACGATTCTCTGAATCGTCCTTCGTAGACCAGGACTGGGAACTCATGGCGAGAGAAGGAATAGGAACTTAAAAGGAGCAAAGAGCTGACTGGGAAGGGAAATGACGTGCGCAGGCTCTCAGGTTGCAGGGGGTACCAGGGAGCAGAAAATCAAGGAAGCAGAGGAAGAAGACGATAGCAGGAACAGAATGGCTGCTT
This sequence comes from Calamus simplicifolius, assembly GCA_900491605.1. Taxonomy (NCBI): domain Eukaryota; kingdom Viridiplantae; phylum Streptophyta; class Magnoliopsida; order Arecales; family Arecaceae; genus Calamus; species Calamus simplicifolius. The sequence goes on along the minus strand of UESW01003910.1, from coordinate 1,387,854 downwards.
TCGACCCTCCACCCGGGTTTTATTTAGTTTCAAATTGTCCCGCCGTGCCTCGTCCACCGTGTGGACTCTCAATAGGATTGACTGCCTCGGAAACCTCTGAGCGCTGGATACGATTTGCTTCCAGCTAATGATGGGATGCCACTGACGTCGCCGCTATGATGGTTAATGATGGCACGACTTTCTTCACGGATTCCAACGGATCAACCCTGCTTCGAGGATGATCGTTGCAAATCGGGTGGACAGTATTGGCCGCCTTTTCACATCCTGACACCGCCCACATAAAATCGTCGCAGCGCCCATAGGCACGTGTCGGAGGCGGTTCGCGATGGGCAGGGATCAGCCACTTGGAGGGTGACACCCCTTTCGCCTTACTGGGTGGGCCCGCTCCGTCTCAAGGGTGAGGGGGCATCTGATATGGCTGATCCAACGCCGTCGAAATAAATGACAATGATAACGGCGACTGACGGAGGCTCTCTCACAACCCCCGAGACCCCCTCTCAGTCTTGGGCCGCATGAACAGTACTTTGACCCCGGCGCACGATCCGGCCGGCTCTGGGCCACCTGGCATGCCCACATGATCCGCCGCACATCTGTAGCAGGGTGTGACCATGCCTCATAACGGCGTATGGTCCGTTGTATGTATGCCACTGTGCGCGACCATACCCCGTTGTAGCGTACGGTCCACACCTGCCCGCTACTGTGCGCAGTCATATCCAGCGGTGGCGCGCATCAGATATAGTCTCAGATGCAAGACACCTGTGAGGCCATGCTGACCAATGACGCGGGACACCTCCGGCATGTACGGCGACAGTATGATCAGTCACTATCAACCTCATCTTTTATCCGTTATTGAACGGGGTACCTTGAAATCAACAATCTTCGGGAATAAAAGGGATATCTTCGAACAGGTATAAAAGCATACGCTCACGCTGTAAATAGGGATCCTTGAACTCTGGTTTTTTCTAGCTCTTTTTCACTAGTTAAGTCCTAACTGTTTAGTTCCCTTCGGCTAGAGAGTTCTCATCTATTCCCAAATGACTGATTTGAGTATTGGAGGATCTTCACTGGAGATGTCTATTTTGCTGGTGTTGGAGGAAGTGACTTGGGGTCATCAGTACCCTTTCCGACCTCAATCAAGGGGAACGCATCACAAGATCTTCGAATCCTTTCTCCACCGCTCCACTGCATGCCCTCAGCACCTCTCATATTCTTCACCACCGTCAATCCCCTACTTGCTTTTCTTCCGGAATCCTCCGATCTCCTTCATAGCATGTGCTCAACATGCTTTAGCACCAATTTGCCAGCAATCAATGGACATGGACAAGAAAGTCAAAAACAAGGGAGCCTATTGAAACAGAGGGTACCCGCTTTTAGGCCTAGTCAAACTGCACTACGTTCTCGATCCTTCGTCCGCTTCCAAATCAGCGTGAAGGATGACGTACTTGTAAAGAAAAAAAGTCAAAAAGAATTGGAACAGGAAAATGACTGTGTCTTCCTTTGCCACCATCGGCTCCTCCCTTCCTCCCACCTTCCTTAAAAAAGTCTCCAGAACCTTCTGGCACAGAAAAACATCTCTTCCACGCCCACCGAATCAAGTACTATAAATAGCTGCCCATGGGCTAAATCCCTGAGCTATAGAACCCACAACAGTTTCCTTCGACTTTGAAACTTCCAAGCCGTTTGATAGTCTTGCCGGCAAGAGAGAACGCAGTTGTTCCCCCTTCCAAATATAGCAATATATAGAGTCCCTCTGGTAGCCTAGTGCAGGTGTTTGCTCACAGTCACAGACATGAAGAAAGAAGCCGTCCGCTCCCACACCTCAACAACACATCAAAGCAGCAACAGTCCTTCACCCCTCCGTAGATTCCTTTACATGCTGTCTCCAAAGAAGGAGAAGAGCCCACGGTCTCCAGCCCGACTCGTGCCGGCCCGTCGGCGTTATTCGTGGGCAATGAATCTGGCGAGTTCGAGCGAGTCTTCCGATACTTGGACCAGGATGGCGATGGCAAGCTCTCGCCGGCCGAGCTGCAGAATTGCATGCGGGTGGCCGGCGAGGAGCTGTCAGCCGAGGACGCCGAGGCCGTCGTCGAGTCGATCGACTCCGATGGCGATGGACTGCTGGGGCTGGAGGATTTGCGAAGCTGGTGGACGCCGAGGGAGAGGAGGAGAAGGGGAGGAACATAGTGGATGCGTTCAGGATGTACGAGATGGAGGGTGAGGGATGCATCACGCCGAAGAGCCTGAGAAGGATGCTGAAAACTCTCGGCGAGTGGAGGAGCATCGAGGAATGCACGGCAATGATTCGCCCCTTTGATCTCAATGGTGATGGTGTGATTAGCTTCGATGAGTTCAAGGTCATGATGCAATAGAGATATTGCTCATGTGCACAGATATACTAAGTTTGAAATTTGTATAGAAAACTAGCAATTCTTTGTCTCAATCAATAATCATCCGGTGAATGTATGTTGATTGAGCTCATGTAAATATGGGTTCATTTGTTTTATATATTTCGCTTTGTGTTTCTTTAGTTTAGGTGCATGCCTAAGTCTCTAATGGATATCAAGAGCACCAAGTGATGGGAAAACAACAACAAAGTACTAACAATTCACAATATGCAGCGAAATATATTTCCTCAACTTGCAAGAATCTGCGAGGAGCAATAACAAAATTTGTGGTAGCAATTGAATATCACAAATATACAAGAGACACCAAGATTTTTAATATGAAAAACCCCTCAAAGCAAGGGTAAAAACCACGGGTCGTCCATACCAAAGAAATAACTCCACTATGATCAAATAAGGGTACAAGAGAGTCTCAAATAAAAATACAAATGAGTGCTCACAGCCAACCAAACAATAAAGCTAAGAAGCTTACAATAGAGAACCAAAAAGTTTAACAAATCCAAAAATAGAGCTACTGTCCAACATGAGTTTCTCGCACCTCAGACCTTGTTTCACCAATCAACCATTCAGAATTAAGAACCAGATAACCCGAACCTGCTGTCAAAATTGCAGCCCGATTCAACGGTGAACGAATCTGCAGTAGCGATTTTACGGTGGCTACTATGAGTATGTGCGATAAGGGTTTCTTCTTCTCTTCTCTCTCGACTCTCCTCTCTTTTTTAAAAATTAACCCTAATATCACCCTAATAGACTCACCACTGATTAGGAATTCTTATCAAGTTGGATTCTTACCTAATCAGACTCACCACTGATTAGGGATTCTTACCAAGATGGACTCTTACCTAATCAGACTCATCACTGATTAGGGATTCTTACCAAATCAGACTCACCACTTAGATAAGTGTGACACAAAGTGGGCTTACACATTTGGGCCTTTTCTCCACATAGGAAGGGAGCCCAAACCCAATATATCTCCCCTCACAACTATGTGGAGATAACCGCCCAACTGGCGATCTCACAACAAGTTTTAAACTTCCCTCTTGGTAATGCTTTAGTCATCATATCAGCACCATTATTATCAGTATAAATTTTAGCTAACTACAACAGCTTAGCATCCAAAACATTACGTATCCAATGATACCTCACATCAATATGTTTGGACCTTGAATGAAAAGTTGGATTTTACCAAGATGGATAGCACTTTGACTGTCAACAAACAACAGATATTGGTTCTGAATAAAGCCTAACTCCTGTAAGAATTTCTTCACCCATAGCAACTCCTTACATACTTCAGTAATGGACAATGAACTCTGCCTCTGTAGTTGACAATGCTACACACCTCTGCAACTTAGACTGCCAAGCCACAGCTTCCCCTGCAAATTTAATCATATAGCCCGAAGTGGACTTTCTGGAATCAATGTCTCCAGCCATATTTGAGTCTAAGTACCCCACCAATGTAGGCTCATCACCTCCAAAACAAAGCCTCATACCAGATGTACCACGAAGATACCTTAAAATCCATTTCATTGCATTCCAATGCTCACTACCTGGGTTTGACATAAATCTACTGACAGTACCAACAGCATGTGCTATCAGGTCTTGTGCACACCATTGCATACATCAAACTACCTACAACAGAAGCATAAGAATCCGTTCCATATCTAATTTCTCAACTTCATTTGAAGGACTTTGTTTAGCACTCAGCTTAAAATGAGTAGCAAGAGGAGTGCTTACAGCCTTAGCATTTTCCATCTGGAATCTTTGCAGCACCATTTCAATATAGTGTTCCTGTGATAGCCAAAGTTTCTTCTCCATTCTATCACGCATGATTCTTATAGCAAAATCTGCTTAGCAGCTCCCATGTCCTTCATTGCAAATGACTTACCCAACTGCTTCTTTAACCTGTCAATCCTAGTAACATTTTTCCCAACAATAAACATGTCATCAACATACAATAACATGATAATGAAGTCATCATTAGAAAACTTTTTAACAAAGACACAATGGTCAGAAGTAGTCTTCTTGTAGCCTTGCTCACATATGACAGACTCAAACTTCTTATACCATTGCCTCGGAGCCTGCTTTAAACCGTATAGGCTCTTTCTTAGCCTAAACACAGTCTTCCTTGCCTTCAACTTGAAAGCCATCAGGTTGCTTCATGTAAATCTCTTCCTCCAAATCACCATGAAGGAAAGCAGTTTTCACATCCATTTGCTATACCTCCAAATCAAGAGTAGCAGCCAAACTCAACACAGTTCTAATAGAAGACATCTTCACCACTGAGAAAATCTCATTAAAATCAACACCCTTCCCCTGTCTAAATTCTTTTACCACTAATCTGGCTTTATACCTTGGAGATGCATTATTACTATCATGTTTCACCCTGTAAATCCACTTATTTTTCAAGGCCCTCTTGCCTTTAGGCAACTTCACCAAATCATAAGTGTGATTGTTATGCAAAGATTGCATCTCATCTCGCTTTGCATCCAACCACTTTTATTTTTCTTCACTCTTAATGGCCTCTTCAAAACACTCAGGTTCTTCCCCATCAGTCAAGGTCACATACTCATCAGACGAATACCTTGTAGATGGTTGTCTCTGCCTGTTAGACCTCCTGAGTTGACTTTGAGATGGTTCAGTAGCATAGCTAAGATTATCATCTTGTGACATCTCATGTTCCTCTTTAGCATCATTAGTTGGAACATCTAACTCATCTCCAAGCTGTTGATCATCAACATAATCATGTTGCTCATCTTGTTGAACACTACTCTTAGCATTATCTAGATTGTGAACAGGCAACCGAAATGGATCAACATCAATCAGCTTATTACCTTTTTTGGGTGTAGTCTTCTCCACCTTATTAATGTCTTCAATGGTTTGGTCTTCCATAAACTCCATATCATGACTTCTAATAAGCTTTTCTCAATGGGATCATAAAACCTGTAACCAAATTCATCTTGACCATAACCTATAAAGATGCACTGTCTCGTCTTAGCATCCAACTTGGATCTCTCATCCTTTGGAATATACACAAATGTTTGCAACCGAAGACTCGCAAATGATCATATCTGACATTCTTGCCAAACCAAATTTTTTCTGGCGCCTTACTGTCCAAAGCAACTGTAGGACTAAGATTAATAACATGCACTGCCATGTACAGTGCCTCACCCCAAAAGTGTTTGGGAAATTTTGCTTCAGAGAGCATACACCTCACTCTCTCAATCAATGTTTCTGTTAAACCATTCAGCTGGGAGTTTTAGGAGGAGTCTTTTCATGTGCAATACCCTACTACTTGCAATAGATATCAAAGGGTCCATAATACTTACCACCATTGTTAGTTCAAATACATTTCAGCTTCTTGCCTGACTGCCTCTCAACTAAAGCTGAAACTGTTTGAACTTCTCCAACACCTGGTCTTTTGTCTTAATGCATAGACCCATAGTTTCCTGGAACAATCATCAATAAAGGTAACAAAATAAAGTGCATCACTAAAGGATTTTACCTTCAATGGACCACAAACATCAGAATGCACCAATTCAAGCAACTCTGACTTCCTTGAGGGAGGATGCTTCTTAAAGGATACTCTGTTTTATTTACCAGCCATGCAATGAGAACACTTCTCCAACTTTGCACTCTTTAATCCTAGAAATACATCCTTTTTAGCTAAGCAAGTTCAGCCCTTTTTCACTGATATGACTAAGCCTTCGGTGCCACAAAGATGCCTCCATATCCACGATATTCACACTGTCTTTAGCAACCAAAGCTTTTGTCCAATACAGTTTAGAAATTTTCTCCCCTCTAGCCATAACCAAGTTACCTTTGGTGAGTTTCCACTTTCTAGAACCAAAGTGATTATCATAACCACCATCATCAAGCATCTGCACAGAAATCAAATTAAAGCGAACATCCAGAGCATGTTTGACTCCTCGAAGCAGCAGCTGCATTCCCATGTTGGTTTGCAGGCAAACATCACCAACACCAATCACCTTAGACACACCATCATTACCCATCTTTAACACTCCAAAGTCACCCGAAGTGTAAGACGTGAAGAACTCCTTCCTTGGTGTAACATGCAGTGTAGCGCCACTATCAATTATCCACATGCTCTTATCTGATACAAGATTAACTGACTCATGGTCACGGAGAATAATAAGATCATCACCGGTAGCAGTGGTAACACGATCATCATCATCATCACGATCCTTCTCTTTCTGCTTACCCTTCTTGCTTTTGTTCTCCCTTTTTCTCAGAAAATAATTCTTCTGTATGTGCCCTGTTTTGTGACAATAATGGCACTCCACATTCTTGTACTTGACTTGGACTTGCTTCTGCTCTTCTCTCTATCACCCTTTGGTTCTTTTCTCTGACTTCTCCCCCTATTTTCAGTGACAAGCACCTCGGACTGAGATGAAGTACCATGTGCCTTCCTTCTCATCCTTATTAAGAGCACCACCCTTTGCCATTTGCAAAGTAACAATACCATTAGGGGCTGAGTTTGTAATTGAAACCCAAAATGTCTCTCAAGACTCTGATAGAGTATTCAGTAGCCATAGTCCCAACACTTCATCATCAAACTTGATTCCCATTCCTGACAATTGATCTAGGAGCCCTTGAAATTCATTCAAGTGATCTAAAATAGAAGTCCCCTCCTTGTACCTCAAATTCATCAGAGAATTCAATAATAAAATTTATTATTCCCTGATTTAAAGGCATACAATAATTCAATCTTCTCCCACAAGGCTCTAGCATGTGTCTCATTAGCAATGTGATTATAAACATTATCTTCTACATACTGCAGAATAAAATCACAAACCTGCAGATGTTCAAATTCCCATTCCTCATCAGACTTGGAATCTGGCTTCTTAGTAGCAAACACAAGAAGATGCAAATTCTTCACAAATAGCAAATCCTTCATTTTGCCCTTCCACAAATGATAATTAGTGCCATTCAAATAAACTATCTTATTTGTGTTTGCCTTCATCATTCAAGCAAGTCAAATAGCCTCAAACCAAACAGCTCTGATACCACTCTGATGGGGAAACAACCAACACAGTAGTAACAAATCACAATATGCAGCGGAGATATATTTCCCCAACTTGCAAGAATCTGTGAGGAGCAATACAAAATTTGTTGCAGCAATTGAATATCACAAACACACAAGAGACACCAAGATTTTTAACGTGAAAAATCCCTCAAAGCAAGGGTAAAAACCATGGGTCATCCAGACCAAAGAAATAGCTCCACTATGATCAAATAAGGTAAAGAGAGTCTCAAATAAGAACACAAATGAGTGCTCATAGCCAACCAAACAATAAAGCTAAGAAGCTTACAATAGAGAACCAAGAAGTTTAACAAACTCAAAAATAGAGCTACTGTCTGACCTGAGTTTCTCGTACCTTAGACATTGTTTCACCGATCCAACCGTTCAGAATGAAGAACCAGATGTCCTGAACCTGCTGTCAAAATTGCATCCCGATCCAATGGTGAACGAATATGCAGTAGCAATTTTACGGTGGCTGCTCTGAGTATGTGCGAGAAGGGTTTCTTCTTCTCTTCTCTCTCGAACGACGGTTCTCTCCTCTCTTTTTCAAAAATTAACCCTAATATCACCCAAATAGACTCACAACTGATTAGGGATTCTTACCAAGTTGGATTCTTACCTAATTAGACTCACCATTGATTAGGGATTCTTACCAAGATGGACTCTTACCTAATCAGACTCATCACTGGTTAGGGATTCTTACCAAATCAAACTCACCACTTAGACAAATGTGACACAAAGTGGGCTTACGCATTTGGACCTTTTCTTCACATAGGAAGGAAGCCCAAACCCAACACCAAGGAAGATATATATCAACTGATTGAGCCCCTTAGATCTGTAATCATTTTGGTTTAGTGTTCATCCAACTAACTAATAGACATCTAGGAAGAATGCAAAGGAAGTTCTATATAATTTATACTTTTAGGCCAGACTTGATATCGTCAGGTTAGATTCGATGTATATTTTATTGACCTAAGTTAAATGTGAATAATTACTAAATAGGCCAGGTTAGGTTAAAATTTATAAAATCTGGACCTGTTCTCACCTGATCCAATTTTTGATTCTGATCTTGATGGGCTTTCAAAAATTATATCCAGCTAGATATGATCGAATTGAGACCAGATTAAATCTTGGGTCCTGGTTAGATTCGGACCATAAAAATATTAAAGGAAAATACTTAACGTCGTCGCTTTGTTCTGCGGAATCGCATCTATGCCCATATGGGTCTCATCACCCCTCAGACATGCATGCCATTGGCCCATGATCCGGGACATGCACGCTATGTCAGCGTGATGCTGTATGCGGACCACAGCGAGCTTATCGCTGCTCTCGGGTGGCAGGCACCGGTGCTCGGATTAAATGGGATTGGCTGTGTGACGGCCGATGGGCGATGTATGGTTTGGCACCCTAAAATGCTTTAAAATCTAGCTGACGTTTTGTATTGCAACACCACTGCAGCACATGACCCGTAAAGTGCAATGTGAATCGAATGGTGATGCTGTCAAAAATTACTCTTCCTTTACTGGCTTTTGATCTTTCGTCCCATGGCCATGGGCCGCAACTTCCGGCATCTGGCCATTAAAAGCGCTTCATCTTTATTTTAAAATTATTGTGCAGATGAAAATGCCCTTTCCCTCCAGCCTACTTCTACCGCCATTTTTTCTTGGATTTCATCTGTGCAAGAAAAACTCTTTCTTTCCCCTCGCTCTGGCTTTCGGATGCTAAGGAATCAGTCCAAGGTTTGAGCTAGATCCTGAGCCCTCGCTCTGAAGAGTCCGGTTGAAAGAAAATATTTCAGCTTCGAGGTTGGAATACCTGGCTACTGAAGTCTTTGTACAAAACTTTTGAAGTAAATGTCATCCACGGCACGAAGTAAAAAGTCATTGTTCCCACTTCTTTGTAAAGCTCCTTTATTACACGAGCTATTTTTTCTCGTTAGAGGAAGTTAATGTGTGACCAAATCGTTTAATGCGTGGGTAACTTCCTTAGACCAAAACAGTTATGACATTCCAGGAGTCATAACTGTTTAGAGTTTACTGTTTTGTAGCACGAATGTCATACTGTATAACTTATGAACTGGGGTGTCGTCAGAGTATTTCGATAGCCTATATTCCCCGTTATTTTCTGTCTATATAGCTCTAGTTACAAACCTACGACACCCATACTCCGGGGTGTCATCATAAAAGCTACGACACCCCAGATTTACTGTTAAGAGACCGTAGTTACAAGCCTACGACACCCGTGCTTATAACTGACCATGGAGAGACAATGGGAATTGATATAAAGAAGAGGAGAAGAGGGGGGAGGGGCATTCTACGGAGGGCCAAGAGGAGAAGAGGAGGGAGCGACTCCCCATTTTAAACCTTAAGAGTCCCGAAACGGGTGTCATCGCCTTAAAGCTAGGGTGTCATCAAATGAGAGCTGGAGTGTTGTCGCCTTAAAGGTAGGGTATCATCGCGCTAAAGCTGGGGTATCGTAAGAGCCTAATATTCATCGGATACATCGTCAAATATCGAATACATCATCAAATATCGAAGCCCCTGATGATGCAGCGAGTTCATGAGGAGTTAATAGAGAATTCAGACACATAGTGGCTACGAAAACTGATGCAAAGATGCACTTATGGTATCGGTCTGGATGCTCTGTCCAGTTGCTCATCAAAACTCCTGGCCGGCATCAATTATCTGCCAATGGAATGTAAACCGATTAATATAATTCTAAAATCAACAACTAGAAAAGGTTTCTTGAGATACTTACATCATCTATTATCATATTATTGTTAATGAGATCCTGAAGACCTTTCCTTGTTACAACGCCACCTAACTTATTGGTGTACACGATCTCGTCGGTTAGTCGTTCGCTCAAAAAATTTTAATAATAATTTGGTCATCTTCGACCGTTGTGCTGGGCTTTGATGTGCCCACTGTCTTCGACGACTTTCTAGGACGGGTTGTCTCATAAGAATCTCCTCTGACCTTGGATGCCTTTCGCTTCCTCGGCTTTTTTAACCCTCCTAACAAGAGAAGGCATTCCAACGATTTCTATGTCAACATCATAACCCTTTGGCGCAGGGGTGCCAAGTTTCTTATCAGATTTGGGCTCCTCTTGGCCCTCCCTAGAATGCCCCTCCCGCTCTTCTCCTTCTCTTTATTTTCAATCCCATGCTCTGTTTTATCGTCCAGGGATTCCCCCTCCAATCTCTTCTCTCTTGGTCCTCATCCATCTTATTCTCCTCCTCCATCTTATTCTCCTCAGTATTTCCTTTAACAGGCTCAAGAAGAAGTCCAGGGAAAGCCCTCCCTTGTCTTTCGTCTCCCTTGTCCTCATTTATTGCATTGCTTTCCTTTCTGAGCATGGAACTGAGGAGGCTCTCAGCAATGGACAGCCTGTGCCTGAGCTCGTTGAGTTAATCCTTAACGCAGGCCAATTCAATCCTCAACTCGGTGCAGCTTTCACAGCGCTCTCTCTGTGGTCAGTTATAAGCACGAGTGTCATAGCATTGGTGCTAGAGTGTCGTGAGGTTTCAACTGGGGTGTCGCGAAGGATTTTTGGCCGAAATCTTCCTGGAGTGTCGCGGGGATTCTCTCAGTGGTCAGTTATAAGCACGGGTGTCATAGCATTGGTGCTAAGGTGTCGTGAGGTTTCAACTGGGGTGTTGCGAAGGATTTTCGGCCGAAATCCTCCTGGGGTGTCGCGGGGATTCTCTCCGTGGTCACGCAAAGGATTTTCGGCCGAAATCCTCTTGGGGTGTCGCGGGGATTCTCTCTATGGTCAGTTATAAGCACGGGTGTCATAGCATTGGTGCTAGGGTGTCGTAAGGTTTCAACTGGGGTGTCGCAAAGGATTTTCGGCTGAATTCCTCCTAGGGTGTCGCGGGGATTCTCTCCATGGTCAGTTATAAGCATGGGTGTCATAGCATTGGTGCTAGGGTGTCGTGAGGTTTCAATTGTGGTGTCGCAAAGGATTTTTGGCCGAAAATCCTGGGGTGTCGTGGGGATTCTCTCCATGGTCAGTTATAAGCACGGGTGTCGTAGCATTGGTGCTAGGGTGTCGTGAGATTTCAACTGGGGTGTCGCGAAGGATTTTCGGCCGAAATCCTCCTGGGGTATCGCGAGGATTCTCTCCGTGGTCAGTTATAAGCACGGGTGTCGTAGCATTGGTGCTAGGGTGTCGTGCGGTTTCAACTGGGGTGTCGCGAAGGATTTTCGACCAAAATTTTCCTGGGGTATCGCAGGGATTCTCTACATGGTCAGTTATAAGCATGGGTGTCGTAACATTGGTGCTAGGGTGTCGTGAGGTTTCAACTAGGGTATCGCAAAGGATTTTCGGCCAAAATCCTCCTGGGGTGTCGCAGGAAATCTCTCCATGGTCACGTGAAGGATTTTCGGCCGAAATCCTCCTGGGGTGTTGCGGGGATTCTCTCCGTGGTCAGTTATAAGCACGGGTGTTGTAGCATTGGTGCTAGGGTGTCGTGAGGTTTCAACTGGGGAGTCGTAAAGGATTTTGACCAAATTCCTCCTGGGGTGTCACGGGGATTCTCTCCGTGGTCAGTTATAAGCACGGGTGTCGTAGCATTGGTGCTAGGGTGTCGTGAGGTTTCAACTGGGGTGTCGCGAAGGCACCTTAGCTTTAAGGCGATGACAACCGTGCGTGGACTATTAAGGCGGGGACCAACGACTTAGGCTCTTGCGACACCCCAGCTTTAGAGTGACGATACCCTAGCTTTAAGGCGATGACACCCGTACGGGGACTGTTAAGGTAGGGACCAACGACTTAGGCTCTTACGACACCCCAGCTTTAGTGCGACGACACCCTAGCTTTAAGGCGACGACACCCGTGCGGGGATTGTTAAGGCGGGGACTGATGACTAAGGCTCTTACGACACCCCAGCTTTAGCGCGACGACACCCTAGCTTTAAGGCGACGATACCCGTGCTGGGACTGTTAAGGCGGGGACTGATGACTTAGGCTCTTATGACACCCCAGCTTTAGCGCGATGACACCCTAGCTTTAAGGCGATGATACCCGTGTCGGGACTGTTAAGGCAGAGACCGATGACATCCCCGAATTAGGCTGTTACGACACCGCAGCTCTCATCCGATGACACCCTAGCTTTAGCGCGATGACACCCGTGCGGGGACTGTTAAGGCGGGGACTGACGATATCCCCAACTTAGGCTCTTACGACCCCAGTTTTAGCGCGACGATACCCTAGCTTTAAGGTGACGACACCCGTTCTGGGACTCTTAAGGTTTAAACTGGGGAGTCGCTCCCCCCTCTTCTCCTCTTGGACCTCCGTAGAATGCCCCTTCCCCCTCTTCTTCTCTTCTTTATATCCATTCCCATTGTCTCTCCATGGTCAGTTATAAGCACGGGTGTCGTAGGCTTGTAACTACGGTCTCTTAACAGTAAATTTGGGGTGTCATAGCTTTTATGACGACACCCCGAAGCACGAGTGTCGTAGGTTTGTAACTAGAGCTATATGGACAGAAAATAATGGGGAATATAGGCCGCCAAAATACTCTGGCGATACCCCAGTTCATAAGTTATACAATATGACATTCATGCTACAAAACAGTAAACTCTAAACAGTTATGACTCCCGGAATGTCATAACTATTTTGGTCTAAGGAAGTTACCCGCGCATTAAATGGTTTGGTCATACATTAACTTCATCTAACAAGAAAAAATAATTGGTGTAATAAAGGAACTTTACAAAGAAGCGGGAACAAGGACTTTTTACTTCATGCTGCGGATGACATTTCCTTCAGAAGTTTTTGTACAAAGACTTTAGTAGCCAGGTATTCCAGCCTCAAAGCTGAAATATTTTCTTTCGATCGGACTCTTCAGAGCGAGGGCTCAGGATCTTGCTCAAACCTTGGACTGATTCCTTAGCATCCGAAAGCCAGAGCGAGGGGGAAGAAAGAGTTTTTCTTGCACAGATGAAATCCAAAAAAAATGGTGGTAGAAGTAGGCTGGAGGAAAGGGCATTTTCGTCTGCACAATAATTTTAAAATAAAGGCGAAGCGCTTTTAATAGCCGTCATGATTAGAACGTAACATCATAGCAGAGCCATACCATTCCGCATCGTCAGCCATGTAAAATCCATGTGGACCAATTAGGAGAGGCGGTGTAGCCCACGTAGGACATGCTACACCGGGGGCGGTGTACAAAGACTTTTCCCTCTTCCTTTACCATTGGTTCTAATGGCTTTTGATCTTTCATCCCATGGGCCGCAACTTCCGGCCTCCTTTCTCCCTCCCATCTGGTCGCTATTATTTTGAGCGACAACTATATATATATATATATATATATATATATATATATATATATATATATATATATATATATATATATATATATATATATATATATATATGTTGCCATGGAAATTCGTTCTCTGACTCGGGTGCACTTCTGGCTTCTGATTCAGACACCGATCTCGTCGCCTCGGGCTGAAACCTGCAGGACAGTCCGCATGTAGAGGGTGCTATGGGGGTTGCCCTCTGCGGAGGACCCTTCGACGCCCAAGTCAGTTGAGATTTACAACAAGCAGACGTGAGGAGAAGACTCTCACAGAGAATGTTCCTCAGGGCTCTTGTGAGAGTTCTAATGGGGTATGAGATTCAGTGAGTAAATGAATGCGTAAGAGGTTGTCTTAGAATTTGTGCGCATACCTAAGAGGTAGGAGTGCTGTGGTATTTATAGACGATTACCTGATTCCTTGGACGTGCCCTGGATGGGGCCTGAAAACTGTTAGGATTCGAGACGGATTCGAATCAAGTTTGTTATGAGGTCAGTAGGGTCCATATCTTGTCAGTTAGAGGATCGACGGCTGGGAGAGCTGGTTGATGCCTTGAGGTTTAATGATCGCACAGACTTAGGCTACTCTTGCGGATCCTAGGCCACTTTTGGGCATGATTCGCTAGCTGAAATCTTATTCAGTTATAGTGAATTCGAAGTCTCATGCGCCGAATTCCGTAGAGGTATTTTGAATGCAGTGGTTTGGCCAGAATGAGGAATAACCTGTTTTCCAAGGTATAGAATGGGTCGGCTCCAATGGCCGAGGCACGGTCGGCTCGGATGGCCGAGGAATGGCTCGGCCCAGATGGCTGAGGTATGAGGATAGCTCGGGTTGCCTAGGAATGGCTCGGCTTAGATGGCCGAGGTATGAGGATAGCTTGGGTTACCGAGGAATTACGTATAGCTCGGGTTGTCGGGGCGACCCAACTTTGTCAAAAGTGATTCGGCTTCGTTTCTTGGATATTATGCCAGCTAGCTGGCAGGGTGCATGACCCAATCATCGATGTGGGCGGTCAATAATGCAATGATAATTTTACCCCTCATCACATGCCCTCCACTCCCTAGTCCGAAGTGTAAGTTCGGATATAGGGAGTAGAATTCCGAAGCAATCTCATTTGGGGGATTCAAAAAGGTGGGCAATGATAATCTCGTAAATGATGGGCCGCTGTTTCGTCATCATTTTTTGCCATAGCTCGAGGAGGAAATGCCTCATTTCCAACAAGCCGCGATAGCAGAAGTTCCACGTGGCGGGACTCCTTTATTTCTGGTGCACGTATCAGGGTTTTTGGCGTCTAGGGCTTTCTTTCTGAAGCGCTTATTTAAAGAGGGCTGGAGCGGATTTTGAGAGGGTGAGCGAGTCTCACCGACTTGCAGCCGAAAGGGCCTCTCGGCTCGAAGCCCAAGTCAGAGAGCTCCAGGGTTTCCACGAACAATCGGACAAGGCTTGCCTGGAGTTATCCCAAATTAAGGCAAAGCATGACGACGAAATTAAGACCATGCAGCAGTATTTCGACAAAAGGTAGAACCAGTTGAGGGTTAGTCATTTCGAGGATAAAAGTAATTTGAGCAGGAGGCTCGAGGAGGAGGAACGCAAGTGCCGGTGGTAGCAGGATCAGCTTGCCGATCTAAATAAGAAATTCGCTGATATGGAGAATCGGCTGAAGTGGCAATATGAGCAGATTGCTAGGCTCACCAATGATCTTGATCAATCTCGGTGGGAAGTCGGGGACAAGCAGTCCCGAATTAATGACCTCAAGGAGGGTCTTCAACAAAATAAATCGGCCAAGTTGAAGGCCTTGGAAAAGTTCAGGAGCTGAGAAATAAAATGGCTCAGCAGGAGGAAGAGGTATGGCGTCTTCCTATTTATTTGCTTTCAGCACTTTTCTTTTGTACGTGGGTTCAAGCGTTCCAATGTTTTGCAGATGGCCAAGGTCAAGCTCAAGGCGCAGGAGCAGTTT
Organism: Calamus simplicifolius; assembly: GCA_900491605.1. Lineage (NCBI taxonomy): Eukaryota > Viridiplantae > Streptophyta > Magnoliopsida > Arecales > Arecaceae > Calamus > Calamus simplicifolius. The sequence continues at coordinate 1,372,153 of UESW01003910.1, read as the reverse complement.
AAAGCTCTAAGGGCGGAATTGGCCACGAGTCGCCAGATGAATCTTGAACTCGGGAACTAGTTAGCCAAAGCTAACAAGCGGATTACCTCGGCTGTGGAGGAGTACAAAGGTTCTGTGCAATTTTTTGAGGAGCGGAGGGAAGCCTGTGTCGATGCATTCCGATTTGTCGAGGAGGAATTTCGGGCGAAAATCTCTCGTGTATATCCCGAGTTAGATTTATCTTTTCTGGAGGCCGAGCTACTTGATGCTTGCACCTCGGGAGCCGAAGAAGACGAGTATGAGGATATTTTGGACGTCGATCTTGACGCCATCTTGGGCCATCTTGGGCCCTAGTGAGGCCGCTGCTCTGAAGAACGCCCTCAGCTTGCTGCCGAGGAACCAACAACATTCAAAGTGGGTGAAGCAAGTCAAGTCATCCCGGATGTTACCGAGGAGGCTCCTAGGACCGACCCGAACCCTGATTCTTAAGGGTTGCTTATGTATTTTTGCCTTTCAGATTTGTAATTTGGCCGAAACTTTTAATGAATGGATCTTTTGTCTCCACTTGTTTGTCTTTTTCGGGCGATCTTTTTATCATGAGTTTTTCCTGACGGCGAACGAATCATAATCAATTTGTGTTCCTAGGTCGGTTTATCATTTCTGGATTGAATGTCCTGTTTATTCAAAGTTGAACTGATTTGCTTCGCTGATGTTAACGAGCTCGGTTTGAACTTAAGGAAATGTTTTGATCGAGGCCGAGGTTAAGCAGGCGGTTCGATGTGCCGAAGCATAGAATAGTTTGGCTAGAACTTTGGGAGACATCCCGGTTGAGGCCAAGGCAAAGCAGATGGTTCGATCTATCCGAAATAAGAAATTGGCTCGTTTGGCCAAGGCATAAAATGGTTCGGCGCGATATGATAAAAAACTGCGCGAATACCTCGACTGGGGTCGAGATTTGGCGGATAGTCTGGTCTATAAGAAATCTGTCTCGTTTTCTGCCCAAGCGGATGAGACGGATTTGTGATTCGCCGAAGGATGCTTTGTTTTTTGCGTAAGACATTTATTCTGTTGGCCTGTTCCAATACGGGTCTTTTTAACGTACACGATATGCATTCGATTGCCATTGGACGGCATCGTTTTTGCAAGGTGATTTCCAGGCCTGCCCGTATCTCAAGGACCGACGAGCGATTTTTTGCATTTAAGGCTCTTGATTTGAGATTAGAGGGAAATCTTTTATTGTGCGTCATGGCCTGGGAAATGCATTCAGCGTGCTTCGGAAAGCGCCCTTTTATCCTGAACCACCACGTGGTAGCATGGCCAGGGCATTTTGAATCCCGAGGCTTTCTGCTTTAATGGCTGCTCCCGGTCTGTTTGCCTATAAAGTGGGGGGAGTTGACCGTGTCGGGCTATCTCCCAAAGCCTTCCCTTTTTGTGACTTGCAAGGGTTTTCATGGTGTCTGTTTCATTGAGGTTGAGAGTGGAAAGACTAAGTTTTCTTTTTGCAAGTTGGTTTATCCCAGATAGTTGGGGTGATGAAGAAGCTGCTGAAGAGCAAGTAGTCCTTAAGGGAGGAATTTTCAGAGATCATATGGAGAGCGCACGGAAGGCCCGCAGAGGTCATATGGGGAGCGCACGTATGCGCTTCCTGTGTGTCATTTGCCACTTGCCATGAGGGTCGCAGGAAATGCAGAGCATACGTATCCCCCATGGCTAATATGAATTTAGCCTCCCCCCTCAATTTGGATTCCTCAGCTCATCCACCTGAGGAATCTTTTTCCATGTGAAGAAGGAGGAGGATGGTGTTGGACTACTGGTTCTCTGCCTTTTATTATCGGGCAGTGGCTAGCAGTCCAGCATCCCGCTTAGGGGGATGCTTCATTGGCATAAGCATCCACAGGTCCTTGACCTGGTTATGATCCCTCAACGTGTTTATCCGAGGGATCCGTTGATGGTCTACTTTATTCTTTCGCATTAACCAGTGGCTCAACGGAGCTTGTCTGGTTTCTCTGATTTTTGGGATTGGATGTAAAGATATCGTTATTGACCGAAGCTGCTTTGCTGGGCTTTTATCTTATTTGTATTCTCCGTACTATGATGCACTTGTAATGCCTCTCAAGAGGTTGTAATTTTTTCATTAATAAAGAAAGTTTCTACTCTTTCTTCTTTTGACATCTGTTTCTTTTTCTGATGTGATTGTGTCAAGGGTTGCTACTCTCATTTTATGCTTTTCAGTCTATAGCATAATCTATAAGTCCAGCAGCGTTTTTGCTACTTTGTTTTTGCCAACGTGTCGTTTAGTCCCCTATGGAGGAAGTGTTTATCTCTATGTAGGTTAGAGAAAGGCCTGGGCGGCCCTGTGAACTTATGCAGTAAGCATGGTCCTATTTAAGGGATGAAGTACGTATTTCTTTGAAAAGAAATAACTTGCATAATCTTGCCAATAAGCGGAGAAAGGTTACTAACCTCTGCCGAAGCATAATAGGACGTCTTAGTCGCGTTAGAGTGTTTGAGAAATTTCTCAGCATGGCCAAGGCTTCCAGAAATATATCACTCGGCATGGCCAAGGCTTCAAGAACATATTTTACTTGGCGCTGCCAAGGTACGGAGACCGTTACTTGGCTTAACCGAGGCTTCAAGAATATATTTTACTTGGCACTGTCAAGGTACGGAGAGCGTCACTCGGCTTAGCGAGGCTTCAAGAATATATTTTACTTGACGCTGCTAAGGTACGGAGACCGTCGCTCAGATTGGCCGAGGCTTCAAATAATATATCACTCGGATTGGCCGAGGCTTCAAATAATATATCACTCGGCTTGGCCGAGGCTTCAAGATTATATTTTACTTGGCACTGCCAAGGTACGGAGTCCTCCTAGCCCAGCTGGGATATATTTTACTTGGTGCGACCAAGGTCCGAAGATCGCTGGGCTCGGCCGAGGATTTATAAAGATTATATTTTATTTGGCGCTGCCAAGGTATGGAGTCCTCCCATCCTAGCTGGAATATATTTTACTTGGTGCGGCCAAGGTCCGGAGTTGCTGGCACGGCCGAGGATTTATAAAGATTATATTTTACTTGGCGCTGCCAAGGTACGGAGTCCTCCCAGCCCAGCTGGGATCTATTTTACTTGGCGAGGCCATGGTCCGGAGATCGCTCGGCCCGACCGAGGATTTCTAAAGATTATATTTTACTTGGCGCTGCCAAGGTACGGAGCCCTCCCATCCTAGCTGGAATATATTTTACTTGGTGCGGCCAAGGTCCGGAGTCGCTGGCACGGTTGAGGATTTATAAAGATTATATTTTACTTGGCACTGCCAAGGTACAGAGTCCTCCCAGCCCAGCTGGGATATATTTTACTTGGCACGGCCATGGTCCGGAGATCGCTCGGTCCGGCTGAGGATTTATAAACCCGTTTCTCATTGTAGCCATTAGAGAAAGCAATAAAAATAAAATTTTTTGAATCTTTGAAGATTTAACTCAATGGGCAAAGTAAGTTCAGGGAGGGCGTACTCTCACTGATGATAGATGCGAGATTATCCGAGTTCCACGTCCGGGGAATAGATTTTCCATTTAGATCTTGGAGCTTATAGGTGTCGGGTCTGATTACCTCCGTAATTTGATAAGGACCCTCCCAACTAGGGGACAGCTTTCCTTGCTCCAGTGGCTTTGAGACGGATGCCTTCCGAAGTACTAGATCACCTGGGGAGAAAAACTTCCCTTTGACTCTGGTTGAATGGTAGCGGGCAACTCTTTGTTGGTAGGCCGCCATCTGGATTCGGGCTTTCTTCCTGACTTCTTCTATCAAGTCAAGATTGGTTCAGAGTTGTTCATCATTGGATTCTTCCGAGTAGCCTTCGGTGCGAGGGGAGGGGAGCCCGACCTCCACGGGGATAACAGCTTCTGTGCCGAAAGCCATCTTAAATGGAGTCTGGTCCGTGGGAGATCTTTCAGTGGTTCAGTATGCCCACAACACATGGTGGAGCTCCTCTGCCCATCTGCCTCGCGCTTGGTTGAGCTGAGCTTTAATTCCCTGCAATAGAGTTCGATTTGTTACCTCGGCCTCTCCGTTAGCTTGAGGATGTCCGACCGATGTCAGGTGATGGAGAATGCCATGATCCTCGCAGAACTCCCGAAACTTCGGATTATCAAACTGCTTCCCGTTATCGGTGATGATGGTGTGAGAAGACCGAAGCGACAGATGATGGACCTCCACATGAAGTCTTTAGCCCGAGTTTCGGTTATCTGGGCGACTGCTTCGGCTTCAACCCACTTAGTGAAATAATCAATCGCAACAAACAAGAACTTCTTTGCCCCATTGCAAGGGGAAAAGGGCCAAGTATATCCATTCTCCATTTGGTGAAGGATCAGGGGGATGAGATGGAAGTTACATGAGCAGAGGGGAGCCTCTGAATATTTGAGTGTCGTTGGCATGCATCACAGGCTCGGACGAGGTCATCGGCATCTTTCTGCATTGTTGGCCAATAATATCCTTGGCATAACACTTTGTGGCATAGGGTGCGACTGCCAAGCTGATTGCCATAGATGCCTTCATGAACCTCCCGAAGAGCGTAATCAGCTTTTGATGGACGGAGGCATTTGAGCAATGGCATGGAGAAGGATCGCTTATATAGCCGATCATCGATCAGAACATAATGAGATGATTGCAATTTCAACTTCCTTGCTTCCTTTCTATTAGTGGGAAACAACCCTTCTTTGAGGTACTGGTGCAAGGGGTCCATCCAGGATGGTTCGGTGTCAACCTGCATCATCTAGTCAACATCGACGACGCTGGGCTTCTTCAGGACCTCCAGATTGAATTTTCACTCGAGATCCATTGACTCCGTAGTTGCCAGGCAGGACAGTAGGTCGGCATGTGTGTTTTCGGTCCTTGGGATCTGACAATTTTGAATTCATCGAAAGAGAAGGATAGATCGCGCACCTTTTGGAGATACCGAATCATAATCGGCTCTCGAGTCTCGAATTCTCTCTGTACCTGGCTAGCCACCAATTGGGAGTCGGTGTAGGCAATCAGTTTCTTGACTTTAAGCTCGCGGGCGATTCAAAGTCCGAAGAGCAGGGCTTCATACTCTGCTTCATTATTTGAAGCCGGGAAGGAGAAGCGAATGCCATATTCAAAGGTTGCGCCCTCCGGACTGGTGAGGACCAGGCCGGCGCCAGAGCCACTTGCGTTGGAGGATCCATCGGTGTAAAGCAACCATGGGGCGCTGGGCTTTGGTTGTTTCGGGGTATCCGAAACAGAGCTATCTTTGGGTATGGTGCATTCAAGGAGGAAGTCCGCCAGAACTTGGGCTTTAATGGCTGGACGAGGATGATATTGAATATCGTGCTCGCTCAGCTCGACAGCCCATTTGGTCATTCTCTCCGATGCTTTTGGACGATGGATAATTGCCTTGAGAGGTTGGTCGATCAGGACGATGACAATATGCGCCTGAAAGTATGGCCGCAACTTTTGGACCGATGTTACTAGAGCTATGACCATCTTCTCGACCCGAGTATACCTCATTTCAGCGTCTTTGAGTAGTTTGCTGACATAATAGATAGGCCTTTGGACTCTGTTCTCCTCTCTAATTAGCACTGAGCCAACAACATTTTCAGAGGCTGCCAGGTATAGATTCAGCACTTCCCCTGGCTTCGGGCTACTGAGGAGAGGTGGCGAGCCGAGGTATTTCTTGAGGCCTTCAAAGGACTTCTAGCAATCTGGGGTCCACTGAAAGTTTGTGGCAGATCGAAGCACTTTGAAGAAGGAAAGGCATTTCTCGGCCGACCAAGCAATGAAGCGGCTGAGGGCGGCTACCCTCCCGGTGAGGCATTGCACGTCCTTGACAGACCCTGGTGGGGCCATCTGTTGTAGGGCCTGGATCTTCTGGGGATTTGCTTCAATGCCTCACTAGGAGACCATGAAGCCTAGAAACTTTCTGGAGTTGACTCTGAAAGCACATTTGGTGGGATTGAGCTTCATCTGGTATTTTCAAAGTGTAGCAAAGCTCTCCGCAAGGTCCTCGATGTGCTGGGATGCCTCCTTGCTTTTTACCAACATATCATCAATATACACCTCCATGTTCCGACCGATTTGCTCCTTGAAGACTTTGTTGACCAGCCTTTGGTAGGTGGCACCTGCATTTTTCAAACCAAAGGGCATAACTCGGTAGCAATTGATACCTTGATCGATGATGAAGGTGGTTTTCTCCTCGTCTTCGGGTGCCATTCGGATCTGGTTGTAGCCCGAATAGGCATCCATAAAAGTTATCATTTGATGGCTTGAAGTTGAATCCACGAGCTGGTCAATCCGCAGAAGAGGGAAGATATCTTTTGGGCAGGCCTTATTGAGGTCAGTGAACTCAATGCAGATCCTCCATTTGCCATTCGACTTCTTCACCATGACCACATTCGCCAGCCAGTCGGGGTAACAAACCTCCCAGATAAACTTGGCTTTGATGAGCTTATCCACCTCTTCTTCAATGGCTTTCTGACACTCAGGGGCGAAGCTTCTCTTCTTCTGTTTGATCAACCGAACTGTTTCGTCCACGCTGAGGCGATGAACCAGGACATCTGGGCTGATCCCGGGCATGTCCGATGTGGACCAGGCAAAGATGTTAGCATTCCTCTGAAGGAACTCAATTAATTCTTACCGAAGCTTTCCTTCTAGCTGCGATCCGACCTTTATAGTTCGATCGGGCCGAGCCTCGTCAAGTGATATCTCCTCTAGATCTTCGGTCGGCTCTCCTCATTGCTCGGCGAGGTCTTCCCGAGCGTCCAGCCCATCCACCTTGGGCTTTCTGAATTAGAGGTTGGCAACAAAGCAATGCCGAGCTATGATATGACTTCCCCGAACAACCCCCACTCCCCATTCAGTGAGAAATTTTATGGTGAGATGGGGGACAGAAATGATGGCTTTGAGAGAGATTTGCCCCGGTCTACCGAGGATGGCATTGTAGGGAGATCTGAGCCTGGTCACGAGGAAATCCATGAACACGGTAACCACACGGGGCCAGGTGCCATCTCGGACTGATAGAGTAATGACTCCTTCAGGGATTATGGAGTCACCTGTGAAGCCCACTAGGGTGGACTCCACCGGTCGGAGGCTTTCTACCCAGAATTTTAACCTCACAAAGGCATCGAAATACAGAACATTAACAGAGCTTCCACTATCAACCAAAATCCGGTGTACATCATAATTGTTCATATTTAAAGATATAACCAGAGCATCATCATGGGGGTACTGTACCTCCCCAAGGTCTTCATCAGAGAAGATGAGCTCATCGACTCGAGCTTTCTTCGGCAAGCTTTCCTCCTCACCCGACCAAGAGGATGGAGACCTAGCCGCCGTTATCACATTAACATTGCCAATAACTGGAGGATTTGGTGGTGGGAGTTGGCAAGGTTCAGACTGGCGATTCTCTTCATTATTCGGCCCAGGAGGCCCTCTAAATCGGTCCAATCTGCCTCACCGGATCAATTGCTCGATCTCGTTCTTGAGCTGCCAACAGTCCTCGGTATCGTGCCCCTAGTCCCGATGAAAGCAGCAGTACTTGGCCGGATCCCTCCGAGCTCCATTGCCTCAGAGAGGGGGAGGCTGAGGAATTTGCCGCTCAATCTCCATCAGGATCTGTGCTCTTGGCGCGGTAAGAGGAGTATAGCGGTCGAACCTTCGGGCCGGACTCCGAGTTCGGTCTCGAGGCGGCGACGGAGGAGCTCTGCGGTGGCGAGGCGGGTTAGCGCGGCGGTGGGCTCACTGCTTGTCCGAGCCCTTTGCCTCTTTCTTCTTCAGCTGCTCGGCCCGAGCTGACCTCCTCGATTCTTTCACCCTAGTGTACTTGTCCACCAGAGACATCATGTCCGAAAGGCTCTTCGGGTAATTAACCTTCAAAGCTAGGTAGAAGTCTCCCTCCTTAGACACTCCTCCGGCCAGGGTGGACATGGCCACCTTGTAGTTGAGATGGTCGACTTCTAGGAGGGCCGTGTTGAAGCGACCGAGGTAATTCTTCAGCGACTCCCCCTTTCTCTGCTTGATCTTGGAGAGGAAGTCGGATCTCCGTCACTGGCGATGGCTGCTGACAAACTGGCTAATGAGCAGATAGCTTAGATCGTCAAAAGAATCAATGGAACCTGGCTTTAAGCTGTTGAACCAGGTTTGGGTAGATCCCCTTAAAGTGGAGGGGAAGGCTCTGCACAGGATCGCATCTGATGCCTCGTGGAACATCATGATGGATCTGAAGTTGCTGAGATGGTCGTCGGGATCGGTGGATCCATGATACGGCTCGATGGTAGGGAGCTTGACATGAGGGGGAATCACTTCCCTCATGATCCTTTCGGAGAAGGGGATGCCCTGCTCTGCTTTCGGCTGGGATGGAGGAGCTTGCCTGGCAGCGTCCAACTTCCGATGCCATTCTTGCCGCATCTCCTGCATTTTCTATCTGATCCCTTCATCCAGAGTGGTATGAGGGATTGGACGAGGAGAAGATGACAGCGGTGTCGAATCCTGGGAAGACACCGGGGAGAGGGAGCGAACCTGCCTAGATCTGAGCGGGCTCTTCCCTCTAGCTCGCTGCAGCGCCGGCTTCGCCTTTATAGGCCGGTGACTGCGATCCGCCGCCTCAGGCGGATCGGAAGAAGAGATCGCTGGCGAGGCAGGGGCAGCGACCTCCTCATGAGGCTGAGAAGCAGGGATAGCAGTTCCAGGGATCGCCTGGAACTCCTGGACCAACTGGGTCAATGTTTGGACCTGCTGAACCAGAGTGGCGAACTGGTCCAGGGTTACCGTCATTGCCGGTGGAGAAGGAGTTTCAGCTGGCGGTGGTAGCGGAGGTGCTACACCGCTAATCGGATCAGGCCTTTGAGAGGCGCCTGATCTTGAGCCTCGGATGTGGCTCTCTTTCGATTGGCCATTAGAGGATGCTTTTCTCTGGTTTTTGAGTCTTGTCTCCTAGATCACAAGTTTATGGGACTTGAGGCCCTTCCTTTAGTGCCAATCTGTTGCCGCGAAAATTCGTTCTCTGACTCGGGTGCACTTCTGGCTCCTGATCCAGCCACCGATCTCGTCGCCTCGGGATGGAACCTGCAAGACAGTTCGCACGCAGAGGGTGCTGAGGGGGTTGCCCTCTGCAGAGGACCCTCCGACGCCCAAGTCAGTGGAGATTCACAGCAAGCAGATGTGAGGAGAAGACTCTCATAGAGAATGTTCCTTAGGGCTCTTGTGAGAGCTCTAATGGGGTATGAGATTCAGTGAGTAAATGAATGCATAAGAGGTTGCCTTAGAATTTGCGCACGTACATGAGAGGTAGGAGTGCTGTGGTATTTATAGATGATTACCTGATTCCTTGGACGTGCCCTGGATGGGATCTGAAAACGGTTAGGATTCGAGATGAATTCGAATCAAGTTTGTTATGAGGCCTGTAGGGTTCGTATCTTGTCAGTTAGAGGATTGACGGCTGGGAGAGCTGGTTGATGCCTTGAGGTTTAATGATCGCACAGACCTAGGCCACTCTTGCGGGTCCTAGGCCACTTCTGGGCATGATTCGCCATCTGGAATCTTATTCAGTTATAGTGAATTCGAACTCTCCTGAGCTGAATTTCGCAGAGGTATTTTGAATGCCGTGGTTCGGCCAGAATGAGGAATAATCTGTTTTCCGAGGTATGGAATGGGTCGGCTCCAATGGCCGAGGCACGATCGGCTCGGATGGCCGAGGAATGGCTCGGCCCAGATGGCCGAGGTATGAGGATAGCTCGGTTGCCGAGGAATGGTTCGGCTTAGATGGCCGAGGTATGAGGATAGCTCGGGTTACCGAGGAATGGCGTATAGCTCGGGTTATCGGGGCGACCTGACTTTGTCAAAAGTGATTCGGCTTGCTTGGATGTTATGCCAGTTGGTTGGCAGGATGCATGACCCAATCGTCGATGTGGGCAGTTAATAATGCAATGACCATTTTACCCTTTATCATATATATATATATATATATATATATATATATAGCCCTTTTAAAGATTCACAAGATCAGCTCTATTGGTGTTGCGTAGAAATGGTATAATGGAGCATATTGAGACCGATTCGATTTTTGCAATTTCTTCTATTGGGCCAATAATTTTAATCTCCAACTTTGATATTGGTTCTTACCCCATCATCCACTAGGGCAATTTTTAGTCCCCATCCGAAACTACACCAGTAACAGAGGTCTTAGACCTTAATCCTCTGTCTTGTAGGTTCTCTTTTTCTATTTTTTTAAAATTATTTTAAAAAAATATACTTAAAATTATTAAATATAATTTTTAAATATTTATAAATTTAAAAATATTTTAAAAAACATATATTCAGGTTGAGTTCGAAATGGGTTTCAGAGTGACGAAAATATATCATAAGATATTCTGTTGTTTCCAAAACTCTTTCTGAACCTATCCAAAGTTTAAAGATCCCATATTTAATCAGTATGGATTCCATTGGATTAGGATAAAATCATCTATATAGTGATTATTTTGCATGACAAGTTTTTCTCCCTTTCAAGGACATGCATGATTAGATTTATTAGTGATGCATAGGAATGGCAATGAAGCGAATTAGGACTAATTTTGGTGATCCTATCTTATTTCGGACTTTCCATTATTTTAACCTTATTCCCACCCCATATCTTAATGGAGCAATAATTTTAGTTTCCATCCTCAACCCTATAAAGGATAAGGATGCTTGGCTGCATTTTACTATTTAATCTTTATTTTTTTTAATTTTTTAATTATTTAAAAAAAAACTTTAAAATATTGAAAAATTCTTAATATTAAAGAAATGTTAAAAAACATAAATTTAAATAAGTTTGAACTAAATTTTAAAATAGAAAGTATATATATGTGTGTTAGTACTGCTTCGACCTTGATTACAAAGTTTTTATCTTTGACAAAATTTATTTGGAATCCCATAGAAGCTTGCATATCTTAAGACTGATTAGGATCCCATGGGATGGCACAAAATTGCCGTCCATGTTGTATATGTTCGAAACCATAACTCAAAATATTCGCATAGTAACTTCAATCAAGGTAATCGAGTTTAAAAAGATAGGTGTGCATCAAGAAGGTACCAGAATGCTGCATTAGTTACCTCTGATTGCACTTATAATACCTCAAATATAGTTTTACATTAGATGAAAAATAAAGTTTAAAGAAACTTAAGTTAACCTACTATGAATTAAATTGGATGCAAATTTTTAAAGCCATAAAGTTTCGGTACTTGGATGTCACACCATAGCATGAAGTCATCTCTCTCTTAATGAGATACAATACCGAAAATAGTTTCAAGTTTGAAGTTTTATAACTTAAATTCATTCCACGTTGATTAGCTTACACTTAATTTTTTTTTTAATCCATTCTTTTTTAGGTGGTTAATTGGTCCGCACGTTGTCACCGCTCTCAATCATAACCTATTGGAACAGAGTGTACACGCTGCTAGGCCTAGTCAAACTGTACTACTTTCTCGATCCTTCGTCCGCTTCCAAATCAGCGTCAAGAATGACGTACTTGTAAAGAAGAAAAAGTCAAAAAAGTTGGAACGCAGAAAAATGACTGTCTTCCTTTGCCACCATCGTCTCCTTCCTTCCCACCTTCTTTAAAAAAGCCTCCAGAACCTTCTAGGACTAGCACAGAAAAACATCTCTTCCACGCCCACCGAATCAAGTACTATAAATTGCTGCCCGTGGGCTAAATCCCTGAGCTATAGAACCCACAACAGTTTCCTTCGACTTTGAAACTTCCAAGCCCTTTGATAGTCTTGCCGGCAAGAGAGAACGCAGTTGTTCCCCCTTCCAAATATAGCAATATATAGAGTCCCTCTGGTAGCCTAGTGCAGGTGTTGCTCACAGTCACAGACATGAAGAAAGAAGCCGTCCGCTCCCACACCTCAACAACACATCAAAGCAGCAACAGTCCTTCACCCCTCCGTAGATTCCTTTACATGCTGTCTCCAAAGAAGGAGAAGAGCCCCACGGTCTCCAGCCCGACTCGTGCCGGCCCGTCGGCGTTATTCGTGGGCAATGAATCTGGCGAGTTCGAGCGAGTCTTCCGATACTTGGACCAGGATGGCGATGGCAAGCTCTCGCCGGCCGAGCTGCAGAATTGCATGCGGGTGGCCGGCGAGGAGCTGTCAGCCGAGGACGCCGAGGCCGTCGTCGAGTCGATCGACTCCGATGGCGATGGACTGCTGGGGCTGGAGGATTTTGCGAAGCTGGTGGACGCCGAGGGAGAGGAGGAGAAGGGGAGGAACATAGTGGATGCGTTCAGGATGTACGAGATGGAGGGTGAGGGATGCATCACGCCGAAGAGCCTGAGAACGATGCTGAAAACTCTCGGCGAGTGGAGGAGCATCGAGGAATGCACGGCAATGATTCGCCCCTTTGATCTCAATGGTGATGGTGTGATTAGCTTCGATGAGTTCAAGGTCATGATGCAATAGAGATATTGCTCATGTGCACAGATATACTAAGTTTGAAATTTGTATAGAAAACTAGCAATTCTTTGTCTCAATCAATAATCATCCGGTGAATGTTATAACCATCGAGGATCGATGTATGTTGATTGAGCTCATTATGTAAATATGGGTTCATCATTTGTTTTATATATTTCGCTTGTGTTTCCAAGAAACTAGTTGCATGCATTAGTCTCTAATGGATGTTACGAGCACCAAGGATATAGATATCAGCTCATTGAGCTCATGTAAAATTCCTTTGAGTCTCCGATCAATCTTTCTTAAGTTGTTTTTAAGGATACAGACATGCTAACGATAGTTGTTTGGGACCTCAAAACTAACATTTAACAATTATTCAATGCTAAAGCTCCTATAAGCCAACTGTTAAACTGTCTAATATTAATCTGAGTATTTAATCTTAATTCTTTCATTGATTTGTTCTTAAACTATCAAGACTAATCATAATTAAAAGGATTGTTGTGATTGTTCACAAATTAAACAAGAGTTGGTAGCTATCCATTTTATTTTTGGCACAAAGTTAGAGAGGGTCAAAAATTAAGCGAACCACGTGTAGAGAAAAAATTAGATGGTAAGGAAGTTAGCGAGATAAAGAGGGAAAGAGGGAGACGAAGGTGGTGGGGAGATCAGATCAGTATCTTCTCACCCATGTCCTCCGCATAGAGAAAACAGAGAGAGTGAGAGTGAATGAGGGAGTGAACAGAGACAAGAAAGAGGGAAGAGAGAGACGTTGTAGGAAGGACAGCCCATTACCACCATCTCCTACACAGAGTGGAAGGAGAGAGAGGAAGGCCGATGAATTCATCACAAGATACTTGTGGTGGTCTCAATTAGGAAGAGGGGAAGAGGAGGAATAAGAGGAGGAGGAGCAAGAGGGAAGAGGAAAAAAAGGAGACCGATGCGTCATCGAAGGACGGTGGCGCGGCCGAAGGTTCCAATGGTAGCTTGGTGGAGTAAAGGTGGAAGCAGAGGGGTTGCGGCCTTAGGAGAGGAGGTGGCGTGCAAGAGAGGAGAAGAGAAACAGAACGAGGTTTTGTTGTTGGTGGGTGTTTAGCAGATGGTGGCTATCTAATTGATCAGACTAAGGCTAAAGTAATACTCTATATCCTTAAGACAATTTCGTCCCGCAATGATGCTCACGGTCAGTATTTCGATTGTAACAGGCTCCTTTTGATGAACGCAGCACTATAATTCATCAAAACTTTCGAACCAAGAATGCTACTCTCTTTTTAATGCACTATTGCTATGCTACCCTTAGGAAAGTATGCAAATACCTAAAGGTTAGAATTGATTCATATTGAACTCAATTCGCAATGGTTTGGGATGGATGAAATGAGAGGGTCTTGGGTCCTATTTATAGGTTTTTATGTGCCCCTTGGAAGCAACCCTATGAAATTAAATTTAATTTGAATTCTTTGATCGGATTTGATCAAAGGATGTGAGAGTTAAAGGCTTATCACCCTTGATATGCCCATTAACATCGTGATCTTCAGATCAGGCGATCGGATAAGCCTTTTCATGACTGTGATGGGGAAACAACAACAAAGTAGTAACAAATCACAAGATGCAGCGAAGATATATTCCTCCAACTTGCAAGAATCTGTTAGGAGCAATAACAAAATTTGTGGCAGCAATTGAATATCACAAACACACAAGAGACACTAAGATTTTTAACATGAAAAACCCCTCAAAGCAAGGGTAAAAACCACGGGTCATCCAGACCAAAGAAATAGCTTCACTATGATCAAATAAGGGTACAAGAGTCTCAAACAAAAATACAAATGAGTGCTCACAGCCAACCAAACAATAAAGCTAAGAAGCTTACAATAGAAAACCAAGAAGTTTAACAAACCCAAAAATAGAGCTACTGTCCGACTTGAGTTTCTTATACCTTAGACATTATTTCACTGATCCAACCGTTCAGAATGAAGAACCAGATGTCCCGAACCTGATGTTAAAATTTCAGCCCGATCCAACGGTGAACGAATCTGCAATAGCGATTTTACGGTGGCTACTGGAAGGGTTTCTTCTTCTTCTCTCTCGAATGGCGGCTCTTTCCTCTCTTTTTCAAAAATCAACCCTAATATCACCATAATAGACTCACCACTGATTAGGGATTTTTACTATGTTGGATTCTTACCTAATTAGACTCACCACTGATTAGGAATTCTTATCAAGATGGACTCTTACCTAATCAAACTCATCACTGATTAGGGATTCTTACCAAATCAGACTCACCACTTAGACAAGTGTGATACAAAGTGGGCTTACACATTTGGGCCTTTTCTCCAAATAGGAAGGGATCCCAAACCTAACATATCTCCCCCTCGTAACTATGTGGAGATAACCGCCCAACTGGCGATCTCACAATAAGTTTCAAACTTCCCTCTTGGTAATGCTTTAGTCATCATATCAGCACCATTATTATCAGTATGAATTTTAGCCAACTCCAACAGCTTAGCATCCAAAACATCACGTATCCAATGATACCTCACATCAATATGTTTGGACCTTGAATGAAAAGTTGGATTCTTACCAAGATGGATAGCACTTTGACTGTTAACAAACAACATATATTGGTTCTGAATAAAGCCTTGCTCCTGTAAGAATTTCTTCACCCATAGCAACTCCTTACATGCTTCAGTAATGGCAATGAACTTTGCCTCTGTAGTTGACAATGCTACACACCTCTGCAACTTAGACTGCCAAGCCACAGCTCCCCCTGCAAATTTAATCATATAGCCCGAAGTGGACTTTCTGGAATCAATGTCTCCATCTATATCTGAGCATGAGTACCCCACCAATGTAGGCTCATCACCTCCAAAATAAAGCCTCATACCAGTTGTACCATGAAGATACCTTAAAATCTATTTCACTGCATTCTAATGCTCTCTACCTAGGTTTGACAGAAATCTACTGATAGTACCAACATCATGTGTTATGTCAGGTCTTGTGCACACCATTGCATACATCAAACTACCCACACCAGAAGCATAAGGAATCCGTTCCATATCTAATTTCTCAACTTCATTTGAAGGACTTTGTTTAGCACTCAGCATAAAATGAGTAGCAAGAGGAGTGCTTATAGCCTTAGCATTTTCCATATGGAATCTTTGCAGCACCATTTCAATATAGTGTTCCTATGACAGCCAAAGTTTCTTCTCCATTCTATCACGCATGATTCTTATACCAAGAATTTGCTTAGCAGCTCCCATGTCCTTCATTGCAAATGACTTGCCCAACTGCTTCTTTAACCTATCAATCCTAGAAACATTTTTTCAACAATAATGATCATATCTGACATTCTTGCCAAACCAAATTTTTTCTGGCACCTCACTGTCCAAAGCAACTGTAGGACTAAGATTAATAACATGCACTACCGTGTACAGTGCCTCACCCCAAAAGTGTTTGGGCAATTTTCTTCAGAGAGCATACACCTCACTCTCTCAATCAATGTCCTATTCATCCTTTCTGCTAAACCATTCAGCTGAGGAGTTTTAGGATGAGTCTTTTCATGTGCAATACTCTGCTGCTTGCAATAGATATCAAAGGGTCCACAATACTCACCACCATTGTCAGTACGAACACATTTCAGTTTCTTGCCTGACTGCCTCTCAACTAAAGCATGAAACTGTTTGAACTTCTCCAACACCTGGTCTTTTGTCTTCAATGCATAGACCCATAGTTTCCTAGAATAATCATCAATAAAGGTAACAAAATAAAGTGTATCACTAAATGATTTTACCGTCAATGGACCACAAACATCAGAATGCACCAATTCAAGCAAATCTGACATCCTTGAGGGAGGATGCTTCTTAAAGGATACTCTGTTTTGTTTACTAACCATGCAATGAGAACACTTCTTCAACTTTGCACTCTTCAATCCTAGAAGTACATCCTTTTTAGCTAAGCAATTCAGCCCTTTTTCATTGATATGACTAAGCCTTCGGTGCCACAAAGATGCCTCCATGTCCACGATATTCACACTGTCTTTAGCAACCAAAGCTTTTGTCCAATACAGTTTAGTGGGCCTGTGATGGGCTGCAGACAAAATCTCCACGATACTGGACCACCAAACAGGCTGAACACAAAGCCTGTTGTGGATCTCCTAGTGTCCACATCTCCACCAAAGTCTGCATCCACATACCCATATAACTGCCCACGAGCCTCCTTGGATAAGTTGGATCTCTCAGCATCTTCTTGCTGTCCATAGCAAATACCAACCCCAACTGTACCTACCAAGTACCTGAAGATTCCCTTCAGTGCTCGCCAGTGCTCCCTACCAGGCTGCGCCATGAACCTGCTCACCTGGCTCACTGCATGGGCTATGTCTGGCCTACAACATACCATGGCATACATAAGGCTCCCAACACCAGAAGCATATGGTACCTTCTCCATCTCCTGAGCCTCCACCTCAGTCTGTGGTGACATGGTCTTCGATAAGGAAAAATGTGCTGCCAAAGGTAGTGCTGTCGGTTTGGCATCCTTCATCCCATATCGCTCCAGAATCTTTTTAATGTAGCCACCCTGACTCAGATGCAGCACACCTTTGGATCTATCTCTGATGATTTCCATCCTAGGATCTTCCTGGCTGGCCCCAGATCCTTCATCTCAAACTCCCGAGACAAAGCTATCTTCAGTTCCTGTACAGCCTTCTCACTCTTGCATGCTATCAGCATGTCATCTACATACAAGAGTAAGTACATCCTAGACCCATCATCCAGAGATTTAACATACACACAAGAATCATACTCACACCTGGAAAGTCCAATGCTCCTAACATAAGTGTCAAATCTCTTGTACCACTGCCTCGGCGACTGCTTCAGCCCATACAGAGATTTCTTCAGCAAACAGACTTTCCCATCTGATCTTGGTTCTCTAAACCCTGGTGGCTGCTCCATGTAGATGCTCTCCTCCAAATGACCATGGAGGAATGCTGTCTTCACATCCATCTGCTCCAGCTCCAAGTCCTGAGCTGCTACAATACTCAATAATAGTCTGATGGAAGTGTGCCTGACAACTGGAGAAAATATCTCACCATAATCGATGCCTTCTTTCTGAGAGTATCCTTTGGCCACTAGTCTTGCCTTATACCTGATACCCTCTTGTTCTGAAGCTCCTTCCTTGCGCTGATAAACCCATTTACAACCAATGGGTTTCTTTCCTTGTGGCAGCTGGACCACCTGCCACGTATTATTCTGTGAAGAGACTGCATTTCCTCTGCCATAGCATGGATCCACCTATCTCTATCCTGACTTTCCATAGCCTCCTCATAGGTGAAAGGGTCTCCATTCGCTGTCACCAGGGCATATGACAACGAATCCTCAAAGCCGTATCGAACTGGTGGTCGCACGTTCCTCCTGGGCCTTTGCTGTGCGATCCCAGTATCAGTCCCCTGTCCAGCTGCATCCTGCTGAACTCCCTGGCTTCTACCCCCTCTGTCAGTCCTCTCCACCTGAATCTCAAATCCTCCTGGTCCACTAGCAAATGGCACAACTGTATAGGAGGTTGTCTGACTAGTGTTACCGTGTTCTACCTCCTGTAGTCCCTGCTGTGCATCCATGCCACTTCTGTTCTGGAGGATTGAGCTCTCATCAAAGGTTACATCTCTGCTGATGACAACCTTCTTCTCCAAGGGGTCCCATAGCCGATACCCCTTGACTCCTCGCGGGTAGCCTAGGAACACCATCTTCTTAGACCTGGCATCCAACTTACTCCGCTCCCCAGCTCCAACATGCACATATGCTGTGCATCCAAACACCCTTAGATGGTTTAGGCTTGTCTTCCTTCCAGACCATATCTCCTCTGGAATGTCTCCATCTAACCTGGTGTGCGGTGACCGATTGACCAAGTAGCTAGCTGCATCTACTGCGTCAACCCAGAACATCTTTGGAAGCCCTGCCTGCAGCCTTAAGCATCTTGCCTTTTCCAATAGTGTTCTGTTCATCCTCTCAGCCACCCCATTCTGTTGAGGAGTTCCCATCACCGAGAAGTGCCTTCTGATGCCCCACTCCTCACAAAAAATCTGGAACTCCCTGCTGGTGTATTCCCCGCCATTATCAGACCTCAGACACTTCACACTTTTACCCTGCTCCTTCTCCACCTCAGCCTTCCAGATTTTGAACTTGGTGAAGACCTCTGATTTCTCCTTCATAAAGTAGATCCACAGCTTCCTTGAGAAATCATCTATCAGGGTCATAAAGTATCTGGCCCCATTCCTTGCAGAAACTGGGGCTGGTCCCCAGACATCTGTGTGTACTAACTCCAGGGGTTCAGCACTCCTAGCTGTGCTGACTGAGAACTGTACTCTCCTCTGCTTTCCCATCTGACAAGGCTCACAGATCTCCATATCTCCGCTACTCAAGTCTGGAAGCAGACCTCTCTTGCTCAGTTCTTTCATCCCCTTGTCTCCCATGTGGCCCAGGCGGTAATGCCACATCCTGTACACATCCCGGGGATCTTGCTCCACAGCTGCCACCTCAGATTTCACAGTCATCACAGAGCCCTCCATCTTGTATAGATTATTTTCCAGCCTCCTCCCTCTCATCACCACCATGGCTCCATTGGAGATGTTCAGAACTCCACTCCTGGCACGACTGCTGAAGCTGTATCCAGTCCGCTCCAAGTACCCCAGTGATACCAGATTCTTCTTGAGTTCTGGAACATGCTTCACACTGGTAAGAGTGCGCACCATACCATCAAACATCCTCACCCTCACTGTGCCAATACCTGCCACCTTGCAAGGGTGATTATCTCCAAGAGTCACATTCCCCTCCTCAACCTCTGTGTAAGTACTGAACCACGACCGGTTGGGAGTGTAATGATGAGAACAGGCTGAATCCAAGGTCCACATCTCTGTGCTGTGCCTGTGATCATCTGATACAACCAAGAGATCATCCTCCACCTCCTGATCTGCAACTGTACTCACAGACTCAGATCCTCCTTTTTCTCCCTTCTGATTTTTCCACTTAGGACAATTCTTCTTAAAATGTCCTACCTCTCCACACTTATAGCACTTCAGCTCTCTCTTGCCTTTCCTGGACTTTGATCGTCCTCCAGACTTACTTCTGTCCCTGCCCCTACCTCTGCCTGTCCTTTCCCCAACTGATAGACCCTCCTGGGGAACAGCTTCCTTGGTCATCTTCTCCCTCTGCTCATTCGTCCGAAGCACCGAGACAATATCTTCATAAATTAATGTCTCCTTCCCATAGAGCAGTGTTGTGACCAATGAGTCATAAGACGTGGGCATTGAACATAAAAGCAGAAGTGCTTTATCTTCTTCCTCCATCTTGACCCCAACATTCAGAAGTTCATTGCTCATCTGGTCGAATATCTGGATGTGACCCAGCACATCTCCACCTTCTGACATCCGAAGGCTGTAGAGGCGCTTCTTCAACATCAACTTGTTGCACATATTCTTTCCCATATAGAGGGTGTGCAACTTCGTCCAGAGTCCCTTCGGGGTCTTCTCCTCCAGCACTGAATAGAGGACTGAATCCGCCAGACAGCCCCTGATCATTGAACATGTCTTCTTCTCCAATGAAATCCACTGCTTGTCTGTCATCCCATCTGGCCTTTCCTCCAAAGCCAGATCTAAACCCTGCTGCACAAGGAGGTCCTCTACCCGGACTTTCCACATGGAGAAACTTCCCTTCCCATCAAACTTCTCAACCTCTATTTTTATGCTACTCCCCATGGCCAATTTCAAAAATAGCACAAAAATAAATTTTATAAAATAGAGAAGTACCTTGACGAGATTCTGTTGAAATTATTTCAACTCCTTGAAGGCCTCCAGATTACTCCTTGAACCAGGCTCTGATACCACTTGTTTGTGGGTTTAGTCCCTGTGAAGCAGTAGAATCAATCTCCTAGAGATATAAGTGGGCTTTCACTCGTTGTGTATAGTCTTTGTTCATGTATGTGGCTGGATCTTCTTCTCGTGGCTGATCCCAGCCACCAAGCCAAGATGAGACTCCTCTTTTCTTGGTGCGCTGGATCCCAAGAGAGAACGATCCCAAGAATGCTCCTTCTGTTCTCTGCCTCTTAAGCCGTGAAGTCTTCCCTCTGCTCACACGGAACCGTTACTGACGAGGAGAAGACTCTTCCTCAACGAGTTGATTGCCAGCGTTCGTTCTCCAAGGAAATTAGTGAGTCAAGGAAATCGTTCTCCAAGGAAGCCGTGAAGCGGGCCCAACCGTGTCTTCTTCCAAGATAGCTGCTGCTTCTCCTCCACACAACGCACGGAAGGACTCCTCCACACAACGCACGGAAGGAAGAAATCGTGCGCGTGAAGTCTCTTCACGTCTTCACGTGTTGCCCGCTCCACGTCACGAATTCCAAGAAGCCGGTGGCTGATTTTGGGATTCCACGGAAGAAAGCTTGGCCCACGGCTTCGTTCCTGTTGCAGCAAGGAGGAAGAGAGAGAGGGGGAGGAGAAGGAAGAAGAGATGAAGAAGATAGGGCTGCCGCCCTACGATGAGAGAAGGAATTTCTGGGAGAAAAGAATCTGTTCTCTATTCCATCCAAACCCTAGAGACTAGGGTTTAAATACATCCACGAAGTGGGCCAGACCCAGACTCAACAAAAACTCCCATGGACTAACCCAATGAGATTAAACTAATCCCCAAGCCCGTGTACACCCGTGACTTGATTTAATCTCAACCCTTGGACTCAAACCCAGCCCAATACAAGTTAGCCCACCTGGGCCTTGATAGCACCACACCAGGCCCAACAGAGGGGAAGAGAAGGAATAAGAGAGGAGGAGCAAGAGGGAAGAGGAAAAAAAAGGAGACCGATGCGTCATCGAAGGACGGTGGCGCGGCCGAAGGTTCCAATGGTAGCTCGGCGGAGTAAAGGTGGAAGCAGAGGGGGTGCGGCCTTGGGAGAGGAGGTGGCTTGCAAGAGGGGATAAGAGAAACAGAACGAGGTTTCAGGGGGTGTTCTGGAGGATGGTGGAAGGACGCGCAGATTCTTCGCAGGAAACGCGGCAAAGAGGATGAGGTGGCCAGGAACAACCTGGGATGTTCTAAGCCGAGACAGAGCTCAGGTGACTTCTCTCACCAACCGCTCGAACTTAACATTTAGTGGCCATCTTATATTCAACATTGTATTCCATTGTGTAACAGCTTGACTCTAGAGAGCGCAAAGTAGGTCACACCATCTTTGTCAACTGGCACCCAAGTTGAATAATCGAATGCAACATTCTATTCAACATGCCATCATCTAAGAATGAGGGTGAAGATGGGCATGCTCCAAAGTAGGTCACACCATCTTTGTCAACTGGCACCCAAGTTGAATAATAGAATGAAAAATAAGAAAATGTATACTTTTGATAATAGAAGATTAGAAGAGAGGCAAGTAATGACAAGAATAATAGAATGAAAGAGGGAAAAAAAAAGAAAGAAAAATGAAGAGGGAGGATGATAGTGGACTCATTCCAGGGTACATATAGTGCCAACTTCACACTTGTTCTATCCCATCACGTTGTAGGAGAAAAGAAAACTCTGAAGTTTCATTCACTATTTTTTTTTCTTTTTTCCTCCCAAAATCTGGTTACATCTTTCATTCTTGTAGTCCATCTGCAATCTGTGGTGGAGTAACATTTTTAAGTTCATCAGCAGTCACCTTTCAAATGAGTTGATGTGTATGATATTCTTGGAGCAAATATGGACAGCATATGATAGTGACGATGACCTGGAGTGCCGCCATGAATGCAAGCATGTGAAAACTTTTACACTTATATATCATTGTGGCCAAGAGCAATCAGAGGAGACAAGATGGAGGTTAGCAATCAGGGGAGACAAGATGTGGATTGCTGAAGACAAAAGAAGAAACTGTATTATTAGAATACATTGGTAGGGTTGAAGATGATAGGGTTGGAGTCTGATGCTGAGGTTCAATCGCCAACTATTTCTTTTTTTTTTTTTTTTTTTTTTGTGCAAATAGGGAGGTAGAAGACCCAAGTCTGTTAAAGAGAAATTTACAACGGATACAAAGGTATGTACAAGAGACACAGAATTTACCAGAAGGAAAATTTAAGAGAGGATGAGGTTGCTAAGCTTTAGATGAGCCTCCTTGAAAAGATTCCGGAGTTGTGTGCTCTCCAAATGGACCACCAAAAGAAAAGGGCTAGTTAATCCTAAGCTGGTCTAATAGAGGGGTGAATGCATCTCTGTCTTTAGAAGGACCACATGAGGTAAGGTCTTAAGGTAAATATGAGAAAGAGACCCTTTCCATAATGGAGAGCCAGATCTAAAGAGCAAGAGGATACTCCAGGTGATGCAGCAAATGTCTAATATTCAAGTAATTTGTGAAGGACCCTTAGCCTGATCCTGATGATATATTTTTTTTTTCTTTTGATTCAGATTCAGATGCACAGTTCATATGGTTTGTGGATCAGATGACTATTTGTGTTCTTGAAGATGGGCCATTGATCAAGTAGCCCCTACAAACTCAAAGGATCAGTACGATTTCTCCGATAACTTTCTGGATGTCTGATATGAAAAATATGATACAAGATCCCCTAATCCATAGGATTTGTTCTATTCCCATGGGCAAAGCCAATCTTCCTACTTGGTCTGTATCCTTGCAAAATTTTATCAAAGCTTGCATCATATTGTATCCTGAAGGCTATACATTTGTCTACTTGCTTATCATCTTTGATTTACATATTTGCCAGCTTCTCACATACCCCTCACTAATCACAGGCTCAATTATTCAGAGATAATGAATTCCGTGCCAATCAATATTTTGGCAAAACGTAGTAACATAAATGGTTCTAACATCAATAGATAAACAAATAGCTGGAAAGTAAGCCTCAAAGTAACAGGAAACTGATCACACAAACTAACAGGAAACTGATCACTTAGAAACTGACTACATAGCGAACGCAACCTAGACTGGGATTGGAGTTCTCAGAGGAGCTCTTAGTCGCAGGCTGAACCGTGGCGGTGAATCATTGATAACAACCAGATTGCAGTAATTGTGTGACTCTAGACGCTTTTTTTTTTTTTTTTGCACCTAACCTTGATGAACAGCAGCTAGTTCAGAACTGAATTATAAACAGGCTAGCAGAGCAAAACATGGGCAGGAAAGATGGAAATAAAGTGAAGTGTCAATAACTGTTTATGAATCCCCTCTTGCCCCTTATCAGGGTGAAGCTTTTTTTTTTTTTGAATGAAAATATGGAGAAGTAGAACAGGGTGAAGTTTTTGAACTCTTAAAAGTCTAGTTACTTAAATTACGTATCAAATCTTCTAACCCATCTACTAAATATGTTGGCTTTGACTCCTAGTCTGAAGCCACTAACACAGTGAAAACAAAAGGCCTTTCCAGAGATGCCAAAAGACAGACGAGAAAAGAATGTGGAAGAAAAAAAGAACATCCATCTATGAGGATCAAGAGTGTTTTGGTGGAAGAACCATGATACTAAAAACCATTAGACCATAGCCAGTCACCTAAACCATTTAAGGTAAAAGTTTAAGAGAGGAAACCAACTAATGAGAGAGAGATGAAGCTCATGTATATATAAGACATTATTAAAATAAAGAAGAGGAGAGGGCAAGACTACCTACTACACCCATTTCCTATTAAAAACAAAAAACAAAAGAAAGAAAGGAAAAAAAAATCAAGGCAACTCACCAAGGATAAGAAAACAGCTTGCTCATGAGAACAATTTAAATGTTACAGAACAAAGATCATGAAATCTATTTCATCCTCACTGATCATTACAACTGTTCTGCGGTAAAGGGAACATAATAGGTAGTAGTTGTCAGGCACTAGACACTGAGCAGCTTGGAGGATTTGAATCCAAAAGGGTGGCAAGCAACCAGGTAGAAGGCAACCTTGTTCTTCAGCCTCCTCAGCAGCAGCACCTTTCCCTCACCCCACTCGAAGACAGCTGTGAGCCTGCTCCTGAGAGACACCTTGCACGCTACCACCACATCTTCACTCTCCCTTATTTCCTCTTCCTCCCAATGAAGAGGATAGCTCCTCAGGAACACCCTCCTGTTGTTGTAGTCTTCATCTCTGAAACTCCTCGTGTTCATGCCACCTTCCTCCATCTTCCTGACAAAAGCTCAGAGAGAGAGAGAGAGAGAGAGGTGGGGTTTTGGTTTCTATGGTTTGGTTTATAAATGCAACACATCAGACACGAGAAAGAGAGAATTGCTTTCCCGGCACTCTGACAGAGGACATGGAGTTTAACTTTAACCAATAAACATTGAATAAAATAAGTAAGCCATGGCTTTTAATATATGTGCCGCTTGTCGCTGGCCCTCTCAGGCTCTAGAGCACAGCATCTCCTCCTCTCACAAAATTTATTATCCCTTGTCCGCTGTTTGCGTACTATTTCTTAATTGAAGAGAAGGATTCGTGGGCCTAACGGAGTTGGAGTGCGTGATTACAGTAATAGATCACTAAGTTTACTTGGATCGGCGAGCGTTTCTTCATTGTTTGTTTCCTCGAAGGAAAGTGCGTACGGATGGTCTGCAAAATTGAATGTCCTGAGCCTTCCTTTTCCAATGCCTCTGTTCTTGGACAAACTAAACAATAGTCATCTAACGACGGCGAGTCAAAGGAGAGCCAAAACCGATGGAAATCACCCAATTCCAAATCACGTCTTTTTATTTGCAGTTTGGTTGATAAAAAAATGGGCACCTTCCGATACTTGGCAGGCAGTAAAATACAAGAAACGACTTCATGAATCAATTGTTTCCACAATTGACCATATGAATCTAGATGATTTGTTGAAGTCGTGTCTGTCACCGCTAAAGCCTTCATGGTGCATTAATCTTGCAGACTAGCACTTCATTTGTATTTGGGACAACCACTACTATAGATGTTGGTGGTGAGTTTCATTAAATACAATTCACATAGCATTTGAGAACTTATAGCAAATATCTAGTCTAATATCAACTATGTACTTAAAAAAAAATCTTAGATACTTATATAGAATCAAAAAATTTAAATAATATTTTCTGACTAATACTTTAAGTAAGATCATATATTATGTTAAACCATACTTAAGTGAATCAAAACTATGACTCATGCAGATAGGCTATATATATTTATAATTAGATTTAAATATGAATTTGAATATATATCTTTTATTTGGTAAGAATACTAGGACTTGAATAGAAAAATTATGTGAAAATCTATATTAATGAATAATTTTCTCATATTAGCTATATATCAAAAAGAATTTAGATATTAAAATGGAATTAAGAAGTTTAAATAATATATTTTCATCAACTTCTTTTTTTGTGTGAGGCCATGGATTTTATCGTATTACTTTTCTATGCTCTAGAGTTTGATTCATCCACCTAGTTCCAACCCAAGATGCTGATGAAAGCATGATTGCAATTAGTTTTTTCTTCTTTCAATGATCAAACATAGGCTTTTGATATAATCATCTTAAAAAAATTATCAGCGAAATCGATATCTTCTTCGCTTATAATAAAAATTATAAAATATAATCATGAAACATTAACATGTTTTAAAGAAAATCATAGAACATGATTGATGAGGGTAAAATTGTCATTGCATTAATGACCGCACATATCGACAATTGGGTCAAGCCCAATCTCAACGCCCTGCCAGCCAGCTGTCACATCCACAAGGCAGCGAAGCCCAATCGTCTTCAGCGGCGTCGGATCGCCCCAACGATCCGAGTTATCCTCATACCTCGGTGATCCGAGCTATCCTCATACCTCGGTAACTCGAGCCAACCATACCTCGGCAACCCAAGCCGTCTATACCTCGGTAACTCGAGCCATCCCCATACCTCTACAGACTGAGCCATTTTGTACCTCGGAGAATCGAGTTGCCCCTTGCCTCGGCCGAACCGAGGCACTCGAATACCTCTGCAGAATCCGGTGGGAGAGTTTGAATCCACTATAACTGAATGAGATTCTAAACGAGGAATCATACCCAGGAGTGGCCTAGATCCTACTGGCCTCATAACAAACTTGATTCGAATCTGTTTGAATCATAACAACTTTTGGACCTCTCTTCGTGACACGTCCAAGGAATCATGTGATCCCCCATAAATACAACTACCCTCCAACCTCTAGGTACGCATGAACACTCACTCATTTTACTCATTATCATATTAAGAACAACCCCATCTAAGCTCGGAGCTCTCGAGAGAACACCCATCTAGGGGAGCTCTTCTGTGAGAGTCTTTTCTCACATCTGCTTGCTGTGAATCTCCATTGACTTGGACGTCAAAGGATCCTCCGCAGAGGGCAACCCCCACAGCACCTCTGCATGTGGACTGTCTTGCAGGTTTCACCCCGAGGCGATGAGATTGACGTCCAGATTAGGAGCCAGAAGCACACCCGAGTTGGAGAATGGATTTTTGCGGCAACAATTGGCGCTAGATGAAGGGCCTCAAGTCCCATAAACTTGTGATCCAGGAGATAAATCTCCAAAAACCAGAAGAAGCATCCTCTAATGGCCAATCGAAAAAGGCTATATCCGAGGCTCAAGATCAAGCCACCTCCCAAAGGCCTGATCCAATTAGCGGTGCGGTACCCCCACAGCCACCGCCAGCTGAAACTCTTCACCACCAGCAACGGCAGTAACGCTGGACCAGTTCGCCACTCTAGTCCAGCAGGTTCAAGCATTGACCCAGTTGGTCCAGGGGCTCCAGGCGATTCCTGGTCCTGCCATCCCTGCTCCTCAGCTTCATGAAGAGGCTGTTGCCACTGCTCCACAAACGATCTCTTCTTCCAATCCACCGGAAGCAGCGGATTATCATCACCAACCCACGAGAGCAAAGCCAGCGCCGCAGCGAGCTGGAGGAAAGGTTGCTCGGATCTAGGCTGGTTCGTTCCCCCTCCCCGGTATCTTCCAGGACTCGACACCGCTACCGTCTTTCCATCGCCCAATCCCTCCTACCACTCTGGATGAAGGGATCAGCAGCAAATGCAGGAGATGCGTCGAGAATGGCGTCAGGAGTTAGACGCCGTCAGACAAGCCCCTCCGTCCCACCGAAAGCGGAGCAGGCATCCCCTTCTCTGAGAGGATCATGAGGGAAGTGATTCCCCTCATGTTAATCTCCTCACCATCGAGCCGTGCCATGGATCCACCGATCTCGACAACCATCTGAGCAGCTTTAGATCCATCATGATGTTCCACGAAGCATCAGATGCGATCTTGTGCCGAGCTTTCCCCTCCACTCTATGGGGATCGATCCAAACCTGGATCAACAGCTTGAAACCAAGTTCCATTGATTCTTTTGACGAACTGAGCTGTTTGCTCATCAGCCAGTTCGTCAGTAGCCATCGCCAACGACGGAGATCCAATTCCCCCTCTGAGGTCAAGCAGAGAGAGGGAAAATCCCTGAAAAGTTATCTTGGTCGTTTCAACACGGCCCTCCTGAAAGTCGACCATCTCAACCACGAGGTAGCCATGTCTGCCTTGGCAGGAGGGGTATCGAAGGAAGGAGACTTCTACCTGGCTTTGGAAGTTAATTACCCGAAGAGCCTTTCAGACATGATGTCCCTAGCGGATAAGTATGCCAGGGTTGAAGAATCAAGGAGATTAGCTCGAGTTGAGCAACTGAAGAAAAGGAGGCAAAGGGCTCGGACAAGCAATGGGCCCACCGCTGTACTAGCCCACCTCGCCACCATAGAGCTTCTCCGCCGCCGCCTCGAGACCGAACCTGGAGTCCAGCTCGAAGGTTCAACCGCTACACTCCCCTTACAGTGCCAAGAGTGCAAATCCTGATGGAGATCGAACGACAAATTCCTCGGCCTCCTCCTCTCCGAGGCAATGCGACTCGGAGGGACCCGACCAAGTACTGCCGCTTCCATCGGGATTATGGGCACGATATCGACAACTGTTGGCAGCTCAAGAATGAGATCGAGCGATTGATCTAGCGGAGCAGATTGGACCGGTTCAGAGGGCCTCCTGAGCCGAACAATAAGGAGAATCGCCAACCCGAGCCTCGCCAGCTTCCTCCACCAAATCCTTCGGTCATCGGCAATGTTAATGTGATAACGACGGCCGATTCCCCATCGTCTTAGCCAGGTGAGGAGGAAAACCCGCCAAAGAAAGCTCGATTTGATGAGCTCACTTTCTCTGATGAAGACCTTCGGGAGGTATAGTACCCCCATGATGATGCTTTGGTTGTATCTTTGAATATGAACAATTATGATGTACACCGTATCTTGATTGATAGTGGAAACTCTGTTAATGTTCTGTATTTTGATGCCTTTGTGAAATTGAAATTTCGGGCAGAAAGCCTCCGACCCATGGAGTCCACCCTAGTGGGCTTCATAGGTGACTCCATAGTCCCCAAAGGAGTTGTTACTCTATCAGTCCGAGCCGGCACCTAGCCCCGCGTGGCTACCACGCTCATGGATTTCCTCGTGACCAAGCTCCGATCTCCTTACAACGCCATCCTCGACAGGCCGGGGCAATATCTTTTAAAGCCATCATTTTCATTCCCCATCTTGCCATGAAGTTCCCCACCGAATGGGGAGTGGGGGTTATTCGAGAAAGTCAAATCATAGCTCGGCATTGTTTTGTCACCGACCTTCAGTCCAGAAAGCCCAAAGTGGACGAGCTGGATGCTCGAGAAGATTTTACCGAGCAATGAGGAGAACCAGCCAAAGAACTAGAGGAAGTACCACTCGATGAAATCTGGCCCGACCGAACCATAAAGGTTGGGTCGCAGCTAGAAGGAAAGCTTCTGCAAGAATTAATTGAATTCCTTTGGAGGAATGCTAACGTCTTTGCCTGGTCCGCATCGGATATACTCAGAATTAGCCCAGACGTCCTGGTCCACTGCCTCAGCATGGACGAGACATTCCGACCAATTAAGCAGAAGAAAAGGAGCTTCGCGCCCGAGCGCCAGAAAGTCATCGAAGAAGAAGTGGACAAACTCATCAAAGCCAAATTCATCCGAGAGGTTAATTATCCCGACTGGCTGGCGAATGTGGCCATGGTGAAAAAGTCGAATGGTAAATGGAGGATCTGCATCGACTTCACCGACCTCAACAAGGCCTGCCCAAAAGATAGCTTCCCTCTTCCATGGATCGACCAGCTTGTGGATTCAACTTCGGGCCATCAAATACTGACTTTTATGGATGCCTATTCAGGCTACAACCAGATCCGAATGGCGCCCGAAGACGAGGAGAAAACCGCCTTCATCATCGACCGAGGTATCTATTACTACCGAGTTATGCCCTTTGGTTTGAAAAATGCAGGTGCCACCTACCAAAGGCTGGTCAATAAAGTCTTCAATAAGCAAATCAGTCAGAACATGGAGGTGTATGTTGATGATATGCTGGTAAAGAGCAAGGAGGCATCCCAGCATGTCAAGGATCTTGCGGAAAGCTTCGCTACACTTTGAAAGTATCGGATGAAGCTCAACCCCATCAAATGCGCCTTCGGGGTCAACTCCAGGAAATTCCTAGGCTTTATGGTCTTTCAGCGAGGCATCGAGGCAAATCCCCAGAAGATCCAAGCCCTGCAGCAAATGGCCCCACCGGGGTCAGTTAAGGACGTGCAATGCCTCACTGGAAGAATAGCAGCCCTCAGCCGCTTCATTGCTCGGTCGATCGAGAAATGCCTTCCTTTCTTCAAAGTGCTTCAGTCGGCCAAAAACTTCCAATGGACCCCAGATTGCCAAAAGTCCTTTGAAGACCTCAAGAAATACCTCGGCTCACCACCTCTCCTCAGCAACCCAAAGCCAGGGGAAATGCTGAACCTATACATGGCGGTTTCTGAAAACGCCGTTGGCTCGGTGCTAATTAGAGAGGAGAACAAAGTCCAAAGACCTATTTATTATGTTAGCAAACTACTCAAGGACGTTGAAATAAGGTATACTCGAGTTGAGAAGATGGTCCTGGCTCTGGTAATGTTGGTCTGAAAGCTGCGGCCATATTTCCAAGCGCACATTGTCGCTGTCCTAACTGACCAGAAACATCATAGAGAATGACCAAATAGGCTGTCGAGCTGAGCAAGCATGACATTCACTATCAGCCTCGTCCAGCCATTAAAACCCAGGTTCTGGCAGATTTCCTTCTCGAGTGCACCATACCCGAAGATGGCTCTGCTTCGGATACCCCGGCAACCAGCCCAGCGCCCATGGTTGCTTCACACCGATGGATCCTCCAGCGCGGGCAATTCTGGCGCTGGCCTGGTCCTCACCAGTCTGAAGGGCACAACTTTCAAATATGGCATCCGCTTCTTCTTTCCGGCTTCAAACAATGAAGCAGAGTATGAAGCCCTACTTGTCGGACTCCGAATCGCCCACGAGCTTAAGGTCAAAAAACTAATTGCCTACACAGACTCCCAGTTGGTGGCTGGCCAGGTGCAGGGAGAATTCGAGGCTCGAGAGCTGAGTATGATTCGGTATCTCCAAAAGGTGTGCAATTTATCCTCCTGTTTTGATGAATTTAAAATTATCCAGATCCCAAGGACTAAAAACGCGCGCGCCGACCTTGATTTCCGCTTGGCGACTACGGAGTCAATGGATCTCGAGCGGAAATTCCACTTGGAGGTCCTAGAGAAGCCCAGCATCGCCGATGCTGATCAGATGATGTAGGTCGACACCAAACCATCCTGGATGGACCCCCTGCACAAGCGGTCCTTCTCCATGCCGCTGCTCAAATGCCTCCGAGCAATAGAGGCCGATTATGCTCTTTGGGAGGTCCATAAAGGCATCTGTGGTAATCATCTTGGCGGTCGGGCCCTATGCCACAAAGTGTTGCGTCAAGGGTATTATTGGTCGACGATGCAGAAGGATGCCGATGACCTCATCCGATCTTGTGATTCATGCTAGAAATACTCAAATATCCCGAGGCTCCCTTCTGTGCACCTGACTTCTATATCATCTCCCTGGCCTTTTGTCAAATGGGGGATGGATATTCTTGGCCCTTTCCCCCTCGCAACGGGGCAAAGGAAGTTCATGTTTGTCGCGATTGATTACTTCACCAAGTGGGTTGAAGCCAAAGCAGTCGCCTAGATAACCGAAGCTCGAGCTAAAGACTTCATGTGGAGGTCCATCATCTGCCGCTTTGGCCTTCCCCATACTATTATCACTAACAACGAGAAGCAGTTCGACAACCCTAAGTTCTGAGAGTTCTGTAAGGACCATGGCATTCTCCATCATCTGACATCGGTCAGACATCCTCAAGCTAATGGAGAGGCCGAGGTAACCAACTGAACTCTACTGCAAGGAATTAAAGCTCGGCTCAACCGGGCTCGAGGCAGATGGGCCGAGGAGCTCTACCATGTATTGTGGGCATACCGAACTACTAAAAGGGTACCCACAGGGCAAACCCCATTCAAGATGGCTTTTGGCACAGAAGCTGTCATTCCTGTGGAGGTCGGACTCCCCTCCCCTCGCGTGGAAGGTTACTCGGACGAATCCAATGATGAGCAACTCTGAACTAATCTTGACTTAATAGAAGAAGTCAGGGAGAAGGCCCGAATCCGAATGACCGTCTACCAGCAAAGAGTAGCCTGCTATCACTCCACCAGAGTTTGAGGAAAATTTTTCCTTCCGGCGATCTGGTGCTTCAAAAGGCATCCGTCTCGAAGCCACTGGAGCAAGGAAAATTATCCCCGAATTGGAAAGGTCCCTACCAAGTGACGGAAGTAATCAGACCCGGCACCTACAAACTCCAAGATTTGGATGGAAAATCTATTCCTCGGACATGGAACTTGATAATCTCCACGCATATCATCAGTAAAAGTATGCTCTTACTAAACTCACTCTATTCTTTTAATTAAATTTAATTCTCGAAGACTTGCAAAATTTTTATAACTCTCCTTGAAAGCTGCAATGAGAAGCAGGTCTTGCTATACATTAAATCCTCGTCCGGGCCGAGCGATCTTCGTACCTTAGCCATGCCAAGTAAAATATAATCCTGAAGCCTTGGCCAGGCCAAGCGATCTCTGTACCTTAGCTGCAGCAAGTAAAATATAATCTTGAAGCCTCGACCAAGCCGAATGATGTCTCCGTACCTTGGCCATACCAAGTAAAATATAATCTTTTTAAATCCTCGACCGAGTCGAGCGATCTTCGTACCTTGACCGTGCCAAGTAAAATATAATCTTTTAAATCCTTGGCCAGGCCGAGCAATCTCCGTACCTTGGCTGTGCCAAGTAAAATAAAATCTTTTTAAATCCTCGGTCGGGCTAAACGATCTTTGTACCTTGGTTGCACCAAGTAAAATATAATCTTTTTAAATCCTCGGCTGGGCCGAGCGATCTTCGTACCTTGGCTGTGCCAAGTAAAATATAATCTTGAAGCCTCGGCCAAGCCGAATGATGTCTCCGTACCTTAGCCGTGCCAAGTAAAATATAATCTTTTTAAATCCTTGGCCAGGCCGAGCGATCTTCGTACCTTGGCCGTGCCAAGTAAAATATAATCTTTTTAAATCCTCGGCCGGGCCAAGCGATCTCTGTACCTTGGTCATGCCAAGTAAAATATAATCTTTTTAAATCCTTGGCCGGACCGAGCGATCTTCGTACCTTGGCCGCGCCAAGTAAAATAAAATCTTTTAAATCCTCGGCCGAGCCGAGCGATCTTCGTACCTTGGCCGCGCCAAGTAAAATATAATCTTGAAGCCTCGGCTAAGCCGAATGATATCTCCGTACCTTAGTCGCGCTAAGTAAAATATAATCTTGAAGCCTCGGCCAAACCGAGTGATATATTTCTGAATAATCTCCGAAGCCTCGGCCAAACCGAGTGATATATTTCTGAATAATCTCCAAAGCCTCGGCCAAACCGAGTGATGTATTTTTGAACATCGTCTAAAGCTTCGGCCTAGTCGGGTGATTTCTCAGATACTTTAGTGCGACTAAGGCATCCTATCATACTTCGGCAGAGGTAAGTAACCTTCCTCCACTTATCGGCA
Organism: Calamus simplicifolius; assembly: GCA_900491605.1. NCBI lineage: Eukaryota > Viridiplantae > Streptophyta > Magnoliopsida > Arecales > Arecaceae > Calamus > Calamus simplicifolius. The sequence goes on along the minus strand of UESW01003910.1, from coordinate 1,338,820 downwards.
AGATTAAACAAGTTATTTCATCCCCTGGAGTAGGATCATATATGCGTCATAAGTTCACAAGGCCGCCCAGGCCTCCCTCTGACCTAAACAGAGGTGAACACTTCCTCCGCAGAGGACTGAAGTATGATATCATGCTTAACAAAAACACTGCTAGATCTTTAAACTATGCTGCAATCCAGCAAGCATAACACAAGTAGAACGGCTTTCAACACAGCCAGATCAAGAGAAGAAATAAGCAGCCGAAAAAGAAAAGGTAAGAACTTTCTTTATTAATGAAAAATTACAACCTTCTGAGAGGCATTACAAGTGCATCATAGCACAGGAAATAAAGATAAATAAAATAAAAAGTTTGGTTGAGCAGCTTCGGTCGATAACGATGTTTCTGCATCCGACCTAAGAAATCAGAGAAACCAGACAGCTCTGCTGAGCCACTGGTTAATACCAAAGAGAAAAGTAGGCCATCCATGAATCCCTAGGACGGACGCGTTGAGGGATCCTAACCAGGTCAAAGACCTGTGGATGCTGATGCCGAGGATGCACCCTCCCCCAAGTGGGATGCTGGGCTGCTAGCCACTGCCCAACAACATAGATAGGGGACCAGCAGACCAACATCACTCTCCTCTCTCCTCACATGGGAAAGGATTCCTCAGGCGGATGAACTGAGAGATCCAAAATTGAGGGAGGAGGCGAGCTTCATGTCAGCCATGGGGAATACATATGCTTTGCATTTCCTATGTTCCCCATGGCAAGTGACAAAGGCCACACAGGAAGTGCATACATGCGCTCCCCATATGACCTCTGTGGGCATCCCGTGCGCTCTCCATATGACCTCCAAGATTCCTCCCTTGAGGACTACTTGCTCTTCAGTAGCTTCTCCATCACTCTAGCTATCTGGGACGAACCAGCTTTTAAAAGGGAAGCTCGATCTCTCCGCTCTCAATGAAACAGGCACCATAAAAGCCCTTACAACTCACAGAAAGAGAAAGTCTTGGGAGATAGCTGAATGCGGTCTGCTCTCCCCATTTTATAGGCGCAAACCGGAAGCAACCATTAAAGAAGGGAGCACTAGAATTTGAAATGCCCTGGCCGCACTGCCACATGGTAGATCAAAAGAAAATGGCACTTTCCAAAGCGCACCGAACGCGCCTCCTAGGCCATGACGGAAGACGACAAAGATTTTGTTCTGATCTTGAATCAAGAGCCTTAAATGCAAGAAACCGACCGCAGGTCCTTGAGATATGGGCAGGCCTAGGAAATTTTCTTTCATAAATGACGCCGTCCAATGGCGATCGTGTGCTTGTTGCATACGTTAAAGAGACCCATGTTGGAAAAGGCCAACGGAATAAATGCCTTAAGCGAAAATGAAGTGTCCTTCGGCAAAGCCGTTTTATATGCCTTGGCAAAAAATGTACCAACCTTTTGCTTCGGACAAACCAAACTATCTAACCTCAGCCCCAGCCAAGGTATCTACGTCATTTTCGGTCATTTCATGCCAAACCATTTTGTGCCTTGGCAAACCAAGTTAACTTGCGCACACCTAACTTCGGTCCCAACTGAGGCAAAGTCAGAGTTACGTTTCACGGCAAAACCAAACAATTTTATGCATCAGCAAAACTAGTTAACCTGGCTTCGATTGAGTAGAATCTTCAATTCAGAACCCTTAAGGGCAATCCAACCTAAGAGCACATTTCGTTTACGATTCATTTACTATCGGAGGAACCCCCAGCAAAAATGTCGTTCAAAAAAACAATGACCAAAGCAATAAGACAAACCAGAAAGAGATTAAAAAATTCATTCATAGAATTTTGATCGGATTACAAGTTGAAAAAGATAAAATACATAAGTAATCCTTAAGAATCAGGGTTTGGGTCGGTCCCAGGAACCTCCTTGGTAACATCCGGAAGGACTTGGCTCGCTTCACCCACTTCAAATGTTGTTAGAAAAGAAATGTCGGGTTCCTCGGCAACAAGCTGAGGGAATTCTTTAGGATCCATGGCCTCATTAGGGCCCAAGATGGCGTCAAGGTCGATGTCTGAGATGTTCTCATATTACGCTTCTTCGGCCCCCGGGGTACGAGTATCAAATAGCTCGGCCTTCAGAAAAGATAAATCTAACTCGGGATACACTCGAGAGATCTTCGCCCGAGTTTCCTCCTCGCCGAACTGGAATGCATCATCATAAGCCTCTTTACGCTCCTCAGAGAATTGAACAGAACTTTTGTACTCCTCCACAGTCGAGGTAATTCAGTTGTTAGATTTAGATAGCTGGCCCCTAAGTTCGAGATTCATTTGGCGACTCGAGGCCAGCTCTGCCCTCAGGGCCTTAAATTGCTCCTGCGCCTCGAGCTCAATTTTACCTATCTGCAAGCATCAGGTCGTTTGAGGCCATAAACAAAAGAAAAGTGCTAGAAATAAGTAAATGAAAGGACACTATACCTCTTCCTCCCGCCTAGCCATTTTATCGCTCAGCTCATGGACCTTTTCTAGGGCCTTCAATTTGGCCGCTTTATTCTGATGGAGACCCTCCTTGAGGTCACTAATTTGGGATTGATTGTCCTCGATTTCCTACCAAGATTGGTTGAGATCAGTGGTGAGCTTGGCAATCTGATCATGCTGCCATTTCAGCCGATCATCCCTATCGGCAAGTTTCTTATTCAGATTGGCAAGCTGATCTTGTTGCCACCGGCACCTATGCTCTTCCTCCTCGAGCCTCCTGCTCTAATTATTCTTCTCCTCGGCATGGCTATTCTTCAGCCAGTCCCACCTTTTATCAAAATGCAGCCGCATGGCATTGACTTCGTCGGCATGCTTAAACTTGATTTGAGATAACTCCAAGCAGGCCTTATCCGACTGTTCACGAAAACCCTTGAGCTCTTTGACTTGGGACTCGAACCAAGAGGCCCTCTTGGTGGTAGCTCGGTAGAACTCACCATCTTCTCAAGGTCCACTTGAACAAATGCCAAGGCCCTGGAGAGCCGGTTGGTCGAATCCACCCTTGTCTGAAGGTTGGCCGCCTCCCTTCTGGCCTGAGAGTAGGCCCCCATGGCCAAATTTAAGAGCCAATTCAGCGCCCTCGTAATTAAGGCATTCTGCAGAAAAAACACAAGTAAGAAACTATGGCCGAACCAGCCGACTAAGAATTACAACCTTGGTGCGATGACTCACTCGGGAGGCGTAGTTTGTAGCGATCTTCAGAAGAGCGGCGTTACTAATTTTGGGAAGAAGGTAGACATCCTTTGGCGCCCCGAACCGACTAAAAGCTGCCTCAATAATATCCTCAACTGCAGGCTCATCCGTCGAGGAACTCCCCTCCACGCACAGTACAGACCGCATCAAGGCAGCGAACATGTCATCCACCTCTGGGCAATGAATAAGAGAACTCATAGCCAAAGAACCGGCCTGAGGGACTTCGGCCTGAGGAACCACCATCTGCTTGGCTTCCTCCATCAGAACTTTAGCCTGTAGAGCCTCGGATGCTTCAGCCCCGGTTGAAGGAACCTCGGCCCAAGTATCCCGTTCGCTCAGTGGTTCTTCTTCTTCTTCTTTTTCCTCCCCAAATGTTTCTTCGTCTCTGGCGGACTCACCCGCACCTCGGTCTCTCCCACGGCACCCCCTGTTGCCATAAGAGAAACCCTCAGCAGGAGGCACCTCAACCTTCATCAACCTTTTGACAGACGGCTCCACTTGAGCTTCGGCAGCCGCAATTGCCTCTTCTGATCTCTCGGTCAGAGTAGGGACCTTGTCCCCATCCGCGTGTAGCGCCAAAGGGCTGCCAACCATTGGTAGATGAGGCTGGCTAGCCTCGGGTGGAAGGATTACCGTACGAACCGGTGACATTTCCTCGGCATCATCCGACACGACCACAATTTGAAGGGGGAAACCTTAATGGCTCCCTCCAAGCAACCCCCAGCCGCTCTCTCCACCTCCGGTACCATGTCCCCCTCTGGCAGAGAGGGCGCACCGACCGCGGCCGACGCTCCCGCTTCCCTCCTCTTAGGGGTGGACGAGTGCCAGCCAACACTATCTTTCCTTGGCTCCTTCGAGTGAGATCCGAAAGGACGAGACCTCTTCTCAGACATGTGCTTGTCCCCGGAGCTGAAGCCCCTGTGGTGCTTGCCCAGCTCCTTCCTCATTTGACCCATAAATGCCGACCTCTTGGCTGAAAACACAATAAACATTCAATCGAATGGTAATAGAGTTGCCCGAGCACACCTGCCGTCATGGCAAAAAGGAGAAAAATAAACTCACCTTGGGGGTCAATGGAGCTAAGCTCGGTGGCGAAAAGGGTATCCTCTAATAAAAGGGCACTGGCTGATACCACCTGACCACCACGAGGGGTTACGAGATCTCTCTTCTCCTACTCGCTCAACTCCGGACGTGCCTCCGGGTCCTTCACATAACTTGCACATCTTCTCAGAAAATCCGAACCGATATTTCCTTCGGCAATGAAAAATCGGGACTTCCATTCCTTTATTAAAGATGAATTATCTGAAATCATCTTAAACGACTTTCGGGGACCAATTTAGGGCCACTCAGAGCTTCTTACAGAAACCAGGTTGTAACAGACTCGAAATATAGGAAGGGTCGCAGTCACTCCAACACGACTGCACATCGAGATGAACCCGATAAGATTGCGCCCGCTATTTGGAGCCACCATTGTTGGGCATATATTATAAAACCTCATCACCTCCTATACCAGCGGGTGAAGAGGGAACCGGAGACTTGGCCTCAAGCTCTCCTCATAGAAGAAGACTCCACGGCTTAACTCAGTCGAAACCCTGTGCTCAACCCTCGGCACCCATAAGGCTACATCCTGAGGAACCCTGTAATTGTGGTGGATTTTATCGAAATCCTCGAGGGATATCTCTGAGGCGACGTCGCTCGGGCCCTTCATGTTAGCAAATTGAGAAGCAAACCACGAACATGCTAGCGAGGGTTTGGATAGGAACGAAAAATTTCTATGGCAGGGACGAAGAGGCATTGCAGAAGGAGCGCCGCCCTAGCCCTCTTTAAATAAACGCTTCAGAAGGAAAGCCTAAGACGTCAAAACTTCCGATATGGGCGCCAGAAATAAAGGAGTCTCTCCACGTGAAACTTCCACTATCGCGGCCTACTGGAAACGATGCGTTTCCTCCTCGAGCTACGATAAAAAATGATGACGAAACAGCGGCACGTCATTTACGAGATTATCATTGCCCGCCTTTTCGAATCCTCCAAATAAGATTATTCCGGAACTCTACTCCCTATATCCGAATTTACATTTCAGACAAGGGAGTGGGGGGCATGTGATGATGGGTAAAATTGTCATTGCATTAATAACTGCACACATCGATAATTGGGTCAAGTCCAATCTTAACGCCCTGCTAGCAGCTGTCACATCCACAAGGCAGTGAAGCCCAATCGCCTTCAGCGGCATTGGATCGTTCCGATGACCCGAGCTATCCTCATACCTCGATGTCCCGAGCTGTTCTCATACCTCAGTAACCCGAGCCAACCATACCACAGCAATCCAAGCCGTCTATACCTCGGTAACCCGAGCCGTCCCGATACCTCTACAGATCGAGCCATTCTATACCTCGGAGAATCGAGTTGCCCCTTGCCTCGGCCGAATCGAGATACTCGAATACCTCTGCAGAATCCGGCGTAGGAGAGTTCAAATCCACTATAACTGAATGAGATTCCAAACGAGGAATCATACCCAAGAGTGGCCTAGGACCCACAGGAGTGGTCTAGAACCTACGTAATATCTGAATCTCAAGGCATCAACCAGCTCTCCCAGCCGTCGATCCTATAACTGACATGATACAGATCCTACTGGCCTCATAACAAACTTGATTCGAATCCGTTTCGAATCATAACGACTTTCGGACCTCCTCTCGCGACATGCCCAAGGAATCAGGTGATTCCCTATACATATCACTACCCTCCAACCTCTCATGTATGCGTGAATACTCACTCATTTTACTCATTGTCATATTGAGAACAGCTCTATCTGAGCTCGGAGCTCTCGAGAGAACACTCATATAGGGGAGCTCTTCTGTGAGAGTCTTTTCCTTACATCTGCTTGCTGTGAATCTCTACTGATTTAAACGTCGGAGGATCCTTCGTAGAGGGTAATTCCCATAGCATTCTCTGTGCATGAACTGCCTTATAGGTTTCACTCCAAAATGATGAGATCGACGTTCAAATTAAAAATCAGAAATACATCCAAATCGAAGAATAAATTTTTACGGCTAGAATGATGATAAATTAACATACTAAAACATACATGAAATTAATTAAACAAACCACTAACATCAGTTATAGCATCTCCCATCCAATCTCCTGCTCCATCTTCTTGAGTTGCAATGCGCTGAAGCGCGATTTAGATGCTTTGAAAAGTCGAAAGCCTTCTGCGTGACCTTGATTTTAGTGCATGGAATTTACAAGGCAACCACGCCGGATTCTTCTTTCCCGACCGAATTCAACCGACATGACCTTTCATTCGTGCAGTGCGGTCGCCGAGGAGTTGACTGGAGAAGCCGTTCTGAAAGCCAGACATCAGGCCTCAACAAGGCAAGCAGTCCAAGAAGGCACGATGCCGCAGACGAACTGTCGGATATCTCGGAGATCACGCTAGCTTTGAATTGACAATCCATCCGCAAGGAATTGGGAAGCACCAACCCAAGCGCGACCGAAACCTCCACTCCATTGGCATATATTGTATATATATATATATAAGCTTATATTGAATGAAAAAAAAAAAAAATATTAATTTTTATAACTTAAACTTATCTATTACTACTTAATTTTTATTTAATTTTTTTAAAATATAGTTTCAATTCATTAATAGATTAATTGGATACAAAATAAACTTAAAATGCTATAAATAGTATCAAAATTAATTTATATAAGAGAGTTGGTAAGTAAAAAAATAATTTATTGGATCAAAAGATGAACTTAGAATTAGTGAATAAAAAATAATTAAATTAGAAGATTGGTTTGAAGCCTTATGAATAGTATCAAAACAGATCCAATATATATTAGAAGAAAAGGTAAGATAGGCTTTGGGGCATTCTAAATGAGTATCAAAGTCGATTTAAACATGCGAAAGTTAAAGTTATAAGGCATTAGAAGGAAAGGAATAATTAGGCTAGAAGATAGGCATGGATGTTAGGATAAAAGGATTAATTGTGCCAAAAGGTAGATTTGGGATGTTACAAATCTTATGTATTGGATGAGAAAAAAGATTTAAATGCCTATAATTTAAATTTATTAAGTAATAATTAACTTTAATTTGGGGCATAACATCTACCTTATTAGAAGCCATTTTTAAATAGGCGACGGCTCATAGATCAATCAAAAACACAAATGAGATCATCGATCTATGAAGCGCACAACAATGTATATTCATTATTGATTAGCATAATTTATGAGCCACATGATATGGGTAGCTTTGATACCACTGTTGCAATGTCAGAGAGGAAAGGACAATTAAAGTGCTTAAATAAAACAATATAAAGAGAAGCTTTTCTTTAATTGATAGCCTTTATAAAGGCAATACATCAACCGATAAAAGCATGAAAATAGCAATACATTTTGACCACTAACAGCATAACTTTACCACCAATACTTATAAATTTGGCAACAACCTGCCACTTTTACACGGCAACAAAAAGATAAAATAAAACGAAATGCCTAATAGTAATTAGGACTACATAACTGACAATATAAGCATAACATGAAATAAAATGATAAGGACTCATTCAACCCTAGGACCACTTAGATGCAGTCCCTCCTTTCTTTCTTTAGCTAGATGAAAAGATAGGCCTTTCCAATACGTAAACAGTCCAAATTCTAGTTCGGTCGCAAGAACAGGGACCAAAGAAACAAAGAGAAGCACAGCGAAAAAGGAATTTATATGGTCGAGGTTGAAGCTAACTTGAGATAGAAATATTTCACGTGATAATGTTTATTGCTTTGAGGCATTGCTAATTCAATTAATTTGCAAGTAGACTAAAATCATGTGGCTTTAAAAACTGAGCAAAAATTAATTAATAGTAAATAAATTGAATTATAAACAATTCAATATTTTTTGAAGTATTATAGATCCATCTTAAGCAAAAAATAGGGAAAATAAGAATGCCTTTCAATGTGAATAAAGGACTGAAATTTGTAGTTTTAAAAGGCGCGCAAAACTTCATCCGAAAATATATAATTTTTAATATTTAAAATGTTATTTTAATATAAATTCATATTTTTTTTCTCTTGTCCTAATTGTTGAAAATTATGGTCTAAAAGACATAATTTTTCTATGATGATTGACATCAGATGATATATATAAATGATTTGATATTTGCATCCTATATACTTGTTGTATGTAATTCTCCTGAAAGGTCTACGAATGTTAGAAATAATGATTTTGAGTGCTCGAGATGCTTCACACATGAGTACAGAAGACACGAGATCATTTTATTACATTCGAAATACAATTGTCACAATTTTAATAAAGTTAGGCGTTTTATTATGAGAAATTGAAGTATACGTAATTTCCAATTGGGGAAATAGTTTGTCTTGACTATTTAAGAGGAATTCTTGAATTAGTATACTAGTACGCATATTGCGTATTGACGGACTTACATGAGAATAAATTTTAGAAATGTACTATCATGAAATTTAACTCATAGCTATGAGAGTACGATTGTTCTTAAGCTTGAGCAAGTCACTGAACTCAGACTTATAGCGTATATGCTTTGATTCACCAAATGAGCAAAATCCATAAATGATTGATACTCGGTGGGTTGGGCATATGCCACAAGGGTCTAAGAACATACTCGCAATATAGTCATTCATGTACTTTCCATGAGAAAGTAATAACACTCCCTTGAGAGGTTCAAATTAATCTATCTTAAAACTATGCATAGTGATCTTTATAGATTGAGTGTAGACATGATCAATCGACGGGTTGATTCATGACACTCAGTGGATGGATATGAGGGAACCTAGAGCTCAAGGTGTTAGATGGATATTGGATAAGTGATAGTACACAAATTACTTGATGCCAATATTCGAGTGTGTGAAGGAACCATTTGCGTATCGATCTCATAGGTCAGGGATGGGATTGTCTTGTGTGACAATTTATTTTATCTCGACGTAAATGTTGCGCATATCCTGGAGTGCAGTTGTGATTTTCTGGTGAAAATAAATCACGACTAAGAATATTGTCCCGAGTCATAGGGAATGGCGGTGTAAGGACAATATTCTTAGGAGCTAGGTTATGTGTGTCCCGCAAAGTCCAAGGTGTAGACCATAAAAGGAAACTCACTCCTAAATTTTAAGAATTCATTTTTAAATTTTAGGTGATGCGATGAGCAAGTAATGCCGCCTAATATTGTGTTTATTTTTTTGAAAAATTTGGAGAAAAGTTTCTTAATGAAACTAAACTCTATAACATGGATCCGTGACCAAAGTGAAGGCCATGGGTGGTTTGAGGACTTTGGGTTTAGGCTCTATGGGCCTTGTTCCCAATGAGCCTTTAGACCAGCGGGCCTATTGTAAGTTGGGCATGATGTTCTCAGATCAGGCGCAGAAGAGAACGTATTTTTCATGAAGTGGTGTCTTCTTCGCGTATCTTTGGATGATGATGAGAAGCGTCTCTACCGTAGGGACGCGACACTTTCTTCGATCAGAGTATCGCTTCCCATTTATAAATAGCGAGCACCATGATCAGAGAAGTAGAGAGAAAAAAAAATCTTTTTTTTCATTTTTCATCCACCTGTCTTTATTTGTTTCTTAAGAACAGTAAAGACAGAGAGTTCCATAAGAGAGAAACACAAAAGAATTCGGCTGATTTTTATTCACCAAAAAATCCTTGCTTATTTCCTTGGCCATACCCCTTGCTCATTCAGGGAGTTGAGGACTAAAGATTATCCCGTTTATTCCTAAGAAGAAATCAGCGATCTCAGAAAGCTTCTCCACTCCTTTGAGGAGTCTCCGGTGCAGAACCTTCATGCAAAGGAGTCTTCACGTACGGACATTTTCTTATTCTCGAGAAAATCCAGCAGAAATCTTTAGCAAAAAGGTACGCAATCATTTTCTCTAATCAAGTAATGATTGCCATGATTGTTCAGATTATTGGTATCGCTTCCGCATCAATCGGATTTAATATTTTAATCCACGCTTATCTTTTTTATGATAAGAGTTTTAAAAGATAAGAGTTTTGATCGGATTATTCTGATCACGGGGATCTCACTGGAACTCGCTTTATCCAAAGTTAAAGATAACCATAGCAAAAATTTAAAATTCTTAACTTATCCGATCATATCCATCCAACCAACAAATGGTATCAGAGCGTTGGTTTGGATAATAAGTATCTATATGGATGCCTCCTCTCTTAAGGGAAGATGAAAAATATTAAAATAGGCCGTAGATCTTTCTTCCATCCATTTTTTTTTTCCCTACTTTCTGGAACGTCCGGACTCGATGAAGAGGGACGTTTCGACTCCTAGCAAGTTCCTCCCTTCTTCCTGTAACGGAAGTGAGTTCCTCCCTTCTTCATGTAACGGAAGGAACACCTCCCTTCTTCCGTGGATTCCACCCAGTTCCGTCTAGAAGACTTCTGGCTGGAACGACTGGAACGAAAGGAATACACGCATCCGTTCGGAAGACTTCTTGCTGGAACGGAACTTCTTGCTGGAACGAAAGGAATATAGAAGACTTCTTGCTGGAACGGAAGGAATACACGTGTCCTTCCAGAAGACTTCTTGTTGGAACGGAAGGAATACACGCGTCCGTGGACTCCACATGGTTTCGTCCGGAATACTTCTTGGGGATTGGACGATGGAGAAGACGATTGGGCTCCTTCTTCCGTTTGGACCATTTAATGCAAGAAGCAACTCGGACGTTGGCTCCCTTCTTCAATTCGGATGACATCTTGTTCAGCCCATCTAGTGCCAAGAACGAACAAAAAGAAAGAAGGACTTCCGTTCGGATGACTTCTTGTTCAGCCGTCTGGTGCCACAAACGAATAGAAAGAAGGATGCCTCCCTTCTTCACTCCACGTGAGAAGAAGGGATTCCACGGCATGAGACCTCAAGACGTCAAGAAGGTTAAGGTTATGGTCCGAATGGATTTATTAAAGGTAACGAAAAGATTGAAGGATGAGAGAGAAAGAGCTATTTAGATAGAAGAGATGTTTAAATGAGGCATTTAAGAATGGAGCTCGTGGTGGTTGAAGGTCAACATGACGCTCTTATCCTACTATGCACTTATGTTTATGGGGGATGGGGGTATCTTGTTAATTGGAAAGGAACGGTCAAGATGATTGTGGTCTGATTAATATTTCATTATGATTCCGAAATGCCTTCGTTATTTGGGCTAGCACAACAATTTATTATTATTATTATTTTATTGCTTATGTGTATTGCATGCATGTTTTATTGGCATGGTATCACTCATTAGAATATTATGAGTTAAATGTAATTAAATGATTAAAGGACCTTAAATTGGCATGATTGAATAGATAGGAAACCAAAGCACCTATGACAATTATGGGCGTTAATCAGAAAAATGATTACATAATTGGTTAAGTGATTAAAGGTATGTCCAAGGCCATTTGGACATAAGGTGAATCACAAATTATACAAAAACTTAATTAACAAATTATCAAGTGTGTGAGGGTAACTGTAACCCGCGGCTTCTCAAAAAGGTTGATTCATGCTATGATGCATGTGCTTACTCGTGTCACATGCGTGACCCCCATTAGGGATGGAGTACATACATCAGCTATAGTAGGAGAATTTTTAATAAAATATTTAATTCATTTATTGCATATGATATACTTACTCGTGTCACATGCGTGACCCCCATTAGGGATGGGGTATGCCATTAGTTTGCATAGTTCTAAGAATTAAATGAATAATCTAGGGTATCCTATTTGAACACTTACTCGTGTCACATGCGTGACCCCCATTAGGGATGGAGTTTTCAAACTTGTTAATCCCAGAAGATTAAACCTTGGTTAACACTTGACCTATAATGATAGGAGCCAAAAAAAAAAAAAAAAAAAAAAAAAAAACAAAGCAGTGATCATAACCAAGTAAGGCTGTTAGATCAGCACTTGGGGACTATGACCAGGTGGGACTTGGGTTGACTCATTTTTATGGAGGTCAATACACTGTTACATTGAGACTTTGTAGATTTTTTTATAAGTTTTTGCTACTTAGTAATCTTAATGTTAAAAGAATATTTATGGAGCATATATAACTGATGCATGTATGCCATTATTTATATTTCAGATGTCGTCATCATTTTCTCCACTTGCTTCTATACTTAATGATAATAAGTTAACCGGACCAAACTATTTGAATTGGAAGAGAAATTTGGACATAGTACTCACTTCTGCTGGGTATAAGTATGTCCTAACAGATATCTGTCCTCAGTTGGGTCAAAACCCAACGGATAATGAAAAGCTTGAATTTGAAAAATGGAACAAGGCTGATGAGATGGCCAAATGCTATATCTTGGCTTCCTTAAGCCCAGTGCTACAGCAGCAACATCAAAACATGGAGACGGCTTATGATATGATTTTTAGTCTCCAAGAGATGTTTGCTCATTCGAGCAGGGCTGCACGGCAGAGTGCTATCAGGAAGCTGATCAATACTCGTATGGCTGAAGGTACCCCGGTCCGAGAGCATATGCTTAAAGTGATGGGCTACCTATATGAGGCCATCGATTTGGGTGCTGAGATCGATCAAGAGACTCAGATAGATATAGTGCTGGAAACCCTCTCAAGTTCATTTGATCAATTCAAGCTTAACTATTCAATGAACAAACTTGGCATGACCCTCCCAGAGCTCATGAAAGAACTGCAATCAGCTGAGCAGATTCTAGGGAAGGAAAAGGCAGTTCACTTTACTAAGGCTTCTTCTTCTAAGCCCAAAAGGCCCAAAGGAAAGAAGAAGCAGCATCCTAAGGTAGCGGGTGGCAAGATCAAAAAGACAAAGACCGCTAAAGGAGCAGTAAAAGGAGATGTTTTCATTGCAACCAGAAAGGGCACTGAAAGACAAACTGCCCAAAACTAATTGCCAAGAAGAATGCAACAGGTAATTTTTGTTATTGAAACATGTTTAGTGGTGGATTCTACTGTATCCTGGATTGTAGACTCAGGAGCCACTATTCACATATGCAATTCATTGCAGGGGTTCCAGGTAACCAGGAAACTCAATAGAGGAGAGATATTGCTGAGGTTGGGGACAGGAGTAAAAGTGGGAGCTACTAGTATTGGTAGAGTTAGTTTATCTTTTGGATGTAACAAAAAACTTGTATTGGATGATTGCTTATATGTACCAGACATTAAAAGAAATTTAATTTCAGTAGCATGTTTGATTTCCTATGGTTACAATGTTTCTTTCCATTCTGATGTTTCCATTAGTAGAAATGGTAAAGAAATTTGTAGAGGATCAAGATTAGGAAATTTATATTATGTACATCCAATAACTCCCACATCCAATGACACTGAAATAGTGCATACTGTCTCAAATAAGAGAAAAGCTGAACACAATGAAGAAACACTTTGGCATTTAAGACTAGGTCACATAAACCTTAATAGGATTAAAAGCTTATCCAGGATGGATCCTTGGGTCCATTGGATATGGATAAAATGCCTCAGTGCAAATCCTGTTTGGAAGGAAAAATGACTAGAAGGTCTTTTAAGACCAAAGGCCTTAGGGCCTTTAATTTACTGGACTTGGTGCACACTGATGTATGCGGACCAATGACGGTACAAGCCCGAGGAGGTTTTGAGTATTTCATTACTTTTACAGATGATTACTCAAGATATGGATACGTTTATCTGATGCGACATAAGTCTGAAGCTTTTACAAAGTTTAAGCAGTTCAAGGCTGAAGTTGAGAATCAGTTGGGAAAACGAATCAAAGCTGTTAGATCAGATCGTGGAGGTGAATACCTTCTTGAAGAATATAAACAGTTCCTCATTGACAATGGCATTGTTTCTCAACTTACTGCTCCTAGAACACCACAACAGAATGGGGTAGCAGAAAGGAGAAATAGAACTCTACTTGAGATGATAAGATGCATGATGTGTCATGCAAGTTTGCCAGAATCCTTTTGGAGATATGCTCTAGAAACGGCAGCATATATTTTGAATTTAGTCTCATCTAAGTCAGTACCCAAGACTCCCTATGAGATGTGGACTGGACGTAAGTCCAATCCAAGGTACCTCAAAGTATGGGGATGTCCTGCTTATGTATTGACTGAAAAGACGTCTAAATTCGGACCAAGATCTATACTTTGCTACTGGGTTGGTTTCCCAAAAGGAACTGTAGGTGGCTACTTCTATAATCCTGAGAGTCGAAATGTGTTCGTTAGCACGAATGCTAGATTATTGGAAGATGATTGTATTAGTACCGCTGATCCTAAAAAGGTGGTTCTACAAGAACATACACCTGAGGGATCATCTTTCAATTCAAGACATAATTATAAGGATGAAACACCTATTGCCAAACCAGTATTAGATACGACACCCGTGGTTCATCGCAGTGGGAGGATTTTGAGACCACCTAATAGGTTTATGTTCTTTGGAGAATCCTATGTGGCGATCTCCAATGAACAAGAATCGAATCCCACTAGTTACGATGAAGCTATCACGGATGTAGATGCAGACCAATGGCACAAGGCTATGGAATCAGAAATGGAATCTATGTACTCGAATGAAGTTTGGGATATTGTAGATGCACCGGCTGGGATCAAACCCATTGGGTGCAAGTGGATCTACAAGAGAAAGAGAGGACCGGATGGGAAGGTTGAAACCTTCAAAGCACGGTTGGTGGCAAAGGGCTATACCCAGAAGGAGGGTATAGATTATGAGGAAACATTTTCACCTGTTGCCATGCTAAAGTCGATTCGGATTCACCTGTTGCCAGAAAATTAGGAAAATTATGTTTTAATTTAGCGATGCACTTGTTGCATCGCAATTATTTTAAATAAATTAATTTTTATATATATATTATCATATAAAAAATTGTGATGCAACCCTTTGCGTCGCAATGTTTTTAAAAATTAATTATATTAAATAACGATCGGTCCAAGATCGATCGTGGCTGATCGGGATCAGGGCTTGGATCGATCAAACCGTCGGATCGTCGGCGATCGAACCGATCGCCACGGTCCAAGATCGATCATGGCCGATCGGGATTAGGGCTTGGATCGATCGCAACCATCGGATCGTCGGCGATCGGACTGATCGCCGACGTCCGAGATCGGTGGTGGTCGATCGAGATCAGGGATTGGATCGATCGCAACCATCGGATCGTCCGTGATCTCGGACCGATCGCAACGGTCGGGATCGGTCGTGGCCGATGAGATCAGGGCTTGGATCGATCGCAACCATCGGATCATCGGCGATCGGACCGATCGCAATGGTCCGGGATCGGTCGTGGCCGATCGGGATCAGGGCTTGGATCGATCGCAACCGTCGGATCATTGGCGATCGTACCGATTGCCACGGTCCGAGATCGGTCGTGGCCGATTGGATCAGGGCTTGGATCGATCGCAACATCGAATCATCGCCGATCGGACCGATCACCACGGTCCAAGATTGGTCATGGCCAATCGGGATCACGACTTAGATGATCGCAACTGTCGGATCATCGCCGATCTTGGACAGATTGCAACGGTCTGAGATCGGTCGTGGCCGATCGGGATCACGGCTTGGATCGATCGCAACCGTCGGATCGTCGCCTATCGAATCGATCGCGACGGTCCGAGATCGTTCATCGCCGATCAGGATCGATCAGGGCTTGGATCGATGGCAACCGTCAAATCGATGCCGATCGGTCCGATCGCCACGGTCTGAGATCGGTCGTGGACGATCAGGATCAGGGCTTGGATCGATCGCAACCATCGGATCGTCGCCGATTGGACCAATCACCATGGTTTGAGATCGGTCGTGGATGATCGGATCAAGGCTTAGATCTATCGCAACCATCGGATTGTCGTGATCTCGGACCGATCGCAAAGGTCCGGGATTGGTCATGGCCGATCGGGATCAGGCTTGGATCGATAGCAACCGTCGGATCATCGCGATCTCGGATCGATCGCAACGGTTCGGGATCAGTCATGACCGATTGGGATCAGGGCTTGGATCGATCGAACCGTCGGATCGTCGATGATCGGACCGATCGCCACGGTTCGAGATCGGTCGTGACCGATCCAGGATCAGGACTTGGATCGATCGCAACCGTTGGATCGTCGGCAATCGGACCGATCGCCACGGTCCGAGATCGGTCGTGGCCGATTGGGATCAAGGCTTGGATCGATCGCAACCATCGGATCGTCGTCGATCAGACCGATTGCCATGGTCCAAGATCGGTCGTGGCCAATCGGGATCACGACTTCGATGATCGCAACCGTCGGATCGTCGCCGATCTCGGACGGATTGCAAAGTTCCAAGATCAGTCGTGGCCGATTGGGATCACGGCTTGGATCGATCGCAACCGTTGGATCATCGCCTATCGATCGATCGCGATGGTCCGAGATCGTTCATCGCCGACTAGGATCGATCAGGGCTTGGATCGATGGCAACCATCGGATCGACGCCGATCGGTCTGATCGCCACAGTCCGAGATTGGTCGTGGACGATCAGGATTAGGGCTTGGATCGATCACAACCATCGGATCGTCGCCGATTGGATCGATCGCCATGGTCCGAGATCGATCGTGGACGATTGGGATCAGGGCTTGGATCGATCGCAACCGTCGGATTGTCGTGATCTCTGACCGATCACAACGGTCCGGGATCGGTCGTGGCTGATCGGTATCAGGGCTTGGATCGATTGCAACCGTTGGATCGTCGGTGATCGGACCGATCGCCACAGACCGAGATCGATCATGGCCGATCGGAATCAGGGCTTGGATCGATCGCAACCGTCGGATCGTCGTCGATTGGATCGATCGCAACCATCGGATCATCGTGATCTCGGACCGATCGCAACGGTCCGGGATCGGTCGTGCCGATCGGGATCAGGGCTTGGATCGATCGCAACCGTCAAATCGATGCCGATTGGATCGATCGCAATCGTCGTATCGTCGCGATCTGGGACCGATCACAACGGTCCGGGATCGGTCGTGGCCGATTGAGAACAGGGCTTGGATCGATCGCAACCGTCGGATCATCGGTGATCGGACCGATCGCAACGGTCTGGGATCGGTCGTGGCCGATCGAGATCAGGGCTTGGATCGATCGCAACCGTCAGATCATCGGCGATCGGACCGATCGCAACGGTACGGGATCGGTCGTGGCCGATCGGGATCAGGACTTGGATCGATCACAACCGTCGGATCGTCGCCGATCAGACCGATCGCCATGGTCCGAGATCGGTTGTGGCTGATCAGGATCATGGCTTCGATGATCGCAACCATCGGATCGTCGTCGATCTCAGACGGATTGCAACAGTCCAAGATCGGTCATGGCCGATCGGGATCACAGCTTGGATCGATCGCAACCATCGGATCGTCACCTATCGAATCGATCGCGACTGTCCAAGATCGTTCATCGCCGACCAGGATCGATCAGGGCTTGGATCGATGGCAACCGTTGGATCGACGCTGATCGGTCCGATCGCCATGGTCCGAGATCGGTCATGGACGATCAGGATCAGGGCTTCGATCGATCGCAACCATCGGATCATCGTCGATTGGACCGATCGCCACGGTCCGGGATCTGTCATGGACGATCGGGATTAGGGCTTGGATCGATCGCAATAGTCGGATCGTCGCGATCTCGGACCGATTGCAACGGTCGGGATCGGTCGTGGTCGATCGGGATCAGGGCTTGGATCGATCGCAACCGTCGGATCGTCGCGATCACGGACCAATTGCAACGGTCCGGGATCGGTCATGGCCGATCGGGATCATAGCTTGGATCGATCGCAACCGTCGGATCATTGGTGATCGGACCGATCGCCATGGTCCGAGATCGGTCATGGCCGATCGAGATCAGGGCTTGGATCAATCATAACCGTCGGATCGTCGGCGATCGAACCAATCGCTATGGTCCAAGATCGGTCGTGGCCAATCGGGATCAGGGCTTGGATCGATCGCAACCGTCAGATCGTTGCCGATCGGACCGATCGCCACGGTCCGAGATTGGTCGTGGCAATCGGGATCATGGCTTCGATGATCGCAACCGTCGGATCGTCGCCAATCTCAGACGGATTGCAACAGTCCGAGATCGGTCAGGCCGATCGGGATCACAGCTTGGATCGATCGCAACCATCGGATCGTTGCCTATCGAATCGATCGCGATGGTCCGAGATCGTTCATCGCCGACCAGGATCGATCAGGGCTTGGATCGATGGCAACCATCGGATCGACGCCGATCGGTCCGATCGCCACAGTCCGAGATCGGTCGTGGATGATCAGGATCAGGGCATGGATCGATTGCAACCATCGAATCGTCGCCGATTGGACCGATCGCCATAGTTCGGGATCGGTCGTGGACGATCGGGATC
The DNA here is from genome assembly GCA_900491605.1 of Calamus simplicifolius. Classification (NCBI taxonomy): domain Eukaryota; kingdom Viridiplantae; phylum Streptophyta; class Magnoliopsida; order Arecales; family Arecaceae; genus Calamus; species Calamus simplicifolius. The sequence continues at coordinate 1,320,313 of UESW01003910.1, read as the reverse complement.
AGCGCTTGGATCGATCGCAACCGTTGGATCATCGGTGATCGGACCGATCGCCACGGTCCGAGATCAGTCGTGGCCGATCGGGATCAGGGCTTGGATCGATCGCAACCATCGGATCATCGTCGATTGGATCGATCACAACCGTCGGATCATTGCGATCTCGAACCGATCGCAACGGTCCGGGATCGGTCGTGGCCGATCAGGATCTGGGCTTGGATCGATCGCAAACGTCAGATCGTCGGCGATCGGACCGATCGCCACGGTCCGAGATAAAATAATTTTTAATATTGCGACGCACATATTGCGTCGCAGTATTTTTAAGAAAAATAATAGTAATAAAAAAATTTAAAAAAACATTGCATGCAACAGATGTGTTGCAATTATTTTTAGAAAATATAATTTATATCATTATAATTATTAAAAAATATTACGACACATTAGCGACGCATTTTCCTAAAAATTAATTTTTACGGAGAAAACAATTTTTAATATTGCGACGCATGTGTTGCGTCGCAATGTTTTTTAGAAAATAAATGTAATTAAAAAAATTAAAAAATATTGCGACATATTATTTGCGTCTCAATATTTTTAGAAAATATAAATTTTATCAGTTACAAATATTTAAAAATTATTGCTACACATTTGCGACACAATTTTTTAGAAAATTTAAATTTATCAGTTAAAATCTTTAAAAAATATTGCGACGCATTTGCGACGTAATTTCCTAGAATGTTTAAATAATTTCCTAGAGAAAATAAATTTTAATATTGCGATGCATTCATTGCGTCGCAATGTTTTTAAGAAAAATATATGTAAGGAAAAAATTTAAAAAAATATTGCGATGCAATATATGCGTTGCAATTATTTTCAGAAAATATAAATTTATCAGTTATAAAATATTAAAAATATTACGATGCAATTTCCTAGAAAATAAAAATAATTTTCTCAGAGAAAATAATTTTTAATATTGCGACGCACTTGTTGCGTTGCAATGTTTTAAGAAAAAAAATGTAATAAAAATTAAAAAAAAAACTTGCGACACAACATATGCGTCGCAATTATTTTTAGAAAATATAATTTTTTATAAATATTAAAAAAATATTGCGATGCATTTGCGATGCAATTTCCTAGAAAATAAAAATTATTTTCCCGCCGGACATTAGCGCCAAGTTAGCGACTCATTAGCGACGCAATTAGTTGCGTCGCTACGTTTTGCATAAAAAAATAAAAAAGCCAAAGTAGCGATGGATTAGCGATGCATTGATGCATCGCTAATCCATAATAATAATAATAAAAATAGTGAATGATTAGCGACGCATATATTGCCCTCTTCTCCGACCACTGCCGGTGCCGTGGCCGACCGTGGCCTGGCCACAGTGGCCAAGCCACAAAAAAAAATTTTCTGTTTGGTGGGGTTTTCCCGACCCCCCCCCCCTTCGTCTTCTCCGGCCACGGCCACGGCCGCTACCGTGGCCGTCTTCGCCGGCCATGGCCGCTGCGTGGCCTGGCCACGGTGGTCAGGCCACAAAAAAAATTCTGTTTGGGGGGGGGGGGTTTTCCCGACCCCCCCTTCGTCTTCTCCGGCCACGGCCACGGCCGTGGCCATCTTCTCCAGCCACGGCCGCTGCCGTGGCCGACAGTGGCCTGGCCACGGTAGCCAGGCTACAAAAAAAAACAGTTAGGGGGGACCCCCCCTCCCGTTCGTCTCTCCGGCCACGGTGGCCAGACAAAAAAAAAATAAATAAAAAGGTAACAGCTAGGGGGCTTTCCCCCCACCCCCGTCCCCTTCAATAAAAAAAATTAACACTCATAAAAAAAAATTAACAAAAAATTTAGATTCTATCATATTTTATTATTTTAAAAATATTTTCAAATAATTTGATGATAAATATAAAAATTATAAATATATTTTTAAAACATGGGCAACTTAAATTTTTTTTAAAAGTAACCGCTAGGGGGGTTTTCCCGACCCCCCGGCCCCTTCAAAAAAAAAGTTTTTTTTAACACTCATAAAAAAAAATAACTAAAAATGTAGATTCTATTATATTTTATTGTTATTAAAAATATTTTTAATAATTTGATGATAAATATTAAAAAATGTGACCACTAATCTAATTTTTTATTAGATTAGTTATAAATTAATTAATTTATATCATTAGTCGGAGCTCTTTGGATAGACTGAATGTTATATCTTGATTATGCAATAATATTTGTAATGCTAGATAGAAAGTCCACACGAGGAGCCAAAATCTTGTCGTAACGATAACGTATGTGTGGACGAAGAAGAACCTAATGACGGTAGAATATCAAATTTTAAAGGTATCGGCCGTTCATTTGGGGGGCAGAAGTCAAAAAATCTTAGCCATATGGAGTATAATGCAGCACATTATTATATCCTAATGAACTGTAGAGAAGTCGATCAATATATTGAGTAAGTGTATACTTCAATGCTTAATTGGAACTTCTAATTTAAATTACAATATACCACAATATTTAATTGCTAACATCAGTTTTAATCCTTATCATCCCATAAGGTTGTATTGTGATAGACACGACAGATGAATCCTCACATCAATCAAGTTGCAATTGGACAGAAGTTAGAAACGGAGTTTGCTTATTGGTTTTATGAATTTGTGAGTAGTATCACTCAATCAATTTCAGTAATGGCTTTACTTTTCGAATTGGTTGTGAATAGCTTATTAATTTATAGGTAACGGTCCATGGTCCCCAACCGATAATATTTCATTAAATGTCTATCGCAATGGCCATTGAAGACCGTAACAACATCTACTGGCTATTTTGTTAATGGGTACAAATTTCAGATTGAACGATTAGCAGCTTCAAGAGGTACGCAGAACTGGGGCGTGTGTGTTAAAGGAGAAAGTGTTGGAGCAAATATGCAGGATTATTACGGAAAGTTAGTAGAGGTGGTTGAAGTTGAATATCCCGGTTGGCCTATGAAACGAACCGTATTGTTTCGTTGCGATTGGTTTGATCCGACAGTTCCTGTGGGCAAAAGATTCATAACGACTACAATTTGGTTGAAGTGAACCATCGACGAAGATTGCAGAAATATGACCCATTCATCCTTGCATCCCAAGCTCAGCAAGTGTTTTACTGCGGATATCCAAGTTTGCGCAACGACAAGCGAGATTGGTGGGCTGTTTCTAAAATCGTCCCACATTCAACAATCTTATTAGAGGAGAGTTCATCAAGTCAATCAGCCGAGTGCCCTGCATTTCAAGAGGATGAGATGGAAATGCATGTAATTGAGGACGAACAAGGGCTCCTGAAACTCACTTAGAGATCCAAATGGTGATGTCCAAGAAATTGCGGATGCAAATGTTCAGTTTCCTTCCGATGACAATGAAACTGAATCGCAGTCTGATACGGCATCGGATGTTGAACCAACATTTCACGAAAAAAATGACACCGATTAAACATAGAGGTTTTCTTAAATTCAACTTTATTTATAAGTGGTAAATTTTTACATAGTCAATCATTAATCGTAATTTAATTGCATGAATCTTTAGTATTTTCAGTATGACGGGCAAAGGTAGATCTACCAACGACATACAGAGTGAGCAGGGACGTAGCTCTGCTGCATCAGATCACATGAGCTTTGGAGATGGAGAGTTTGGATCTCCACACATCGCATAGCCTTCGATCTCTCCAGCAGTCGGCGGTGATCCTGCATTGGTATTACCATCCAGCCAATCGGCACATACCTCCGAGAGTTCTTCCACCATCGGTCGTACCGTACTTCGACTTGATGCTCATGGGCTGTAAGTATATAATAATTAAAAATATATGTTTATGTTTTTAAGTCAATTACTTATAAATATGTATTTTTTTAATAGATTTATTGAGCAGCATCATGTATCCAACCACATCAGCGCCGTATTTCAGAGGCGTGCAGATCCCAGTGGCTACGATTGGTGCCACGTATCCATCCACGAGGGAGTTTTATTTTTCTGAGTTTCAGATAAACTTATTAAATACAATTTATCACTGATATAAATTTCTTAATCTTAATAAATTATGAAACTAACTGTTTATTTTAATGTAGAAAAAGTTTACGTGGGACCCTGCCAGCCATGATGCCATTAGGGCAGCATAGGAGGCTCTGACGGGACGCCGATACTCCGACATGCTTCATCATTGGAGGTCATCGGGTCAGCGTCCTGCGCATGTGCCAGAGGGTATTTGGCACGAGTGGCAGCAGGCCTGGCAGTTCGATGGCTGGCGTAGGAGGTCCGCATCAGCCAGCACGAACCGTCGATCCGAGAAGGGCAGTCCTGGCACGGGTCTCTCCCGCCATACTTCGGGCTCCATTTCGATTCAGGAGCACAGAGGGCGTATGGTAAGAAAACATAAATATTTTAATTACTAATTTAGTTATTTACAAATATTTGTATTAATATCAATTTTTTTATTGTTATAGTCTGAGCAGGAGGGCGGAGATCCTGTGAGTTTCATCTATTCAGGGCGATACACACCAGGAGGGACGGTTCCTGGGTCGACATGCGATCATGGGAGGTTGCGGTAAGAAATTAGATTTATGTAGTATCTATTTAATTTCTAAAATTTTATTTCGAGAAATTTATTAACTCATTTATTGTTGATTTTATAATTTAAAGACACGAGTCGAGGAGCTTCGCTCCCAGGCATCACAGGTCGACTCCACTGATGGGGAGACGCCCGTCGAACTCTCAGCTGATGAGAGTCGGCGTATGTTTTTGGAGGCTGTTGGTGCCCAGCCGCGAGACCGCAGGTTCTTTGGTCTGGGCACTAGAGCTTCTACATATTTTCCCCATTAGGCCTTCAGCTCGCGATTTTCTGTTGATATTCCTGCCGAGCGTTTAGACAATATTCGGAGATCTATTGCGGAGGAGTTTCGGCAGGACGTTCGTTAAGAGGTTCGGCAGGAGGTTTGGCAGGAGGTTCGGCAGGAGGTCGAGAACGAGTTCGAGCAGCGTATGCGAGGCCGGGATCAGGAGCTTGCAGACGTGCGAGATCAGATGCGTCATTTGCAGGATATGGTTAGCCGCTTGTCGCAGGGTCTCCAGCCTCCACGTGATCGCTCAGATTCTTGATGTAATTTTTTTTTTATTTTATGTTGTACATGAAAACTTCAAAATTTTAATATATGAATTATTTTTGGAAATTGATTATTGTTTGGATCAATATGAGTGAAGAATGTTTCTATCAATATTTAAATGTAACGAAATTGTATTAATCATTTTAATTTTTAATATTTTATATTTTTTAAAAAATTTAATTAGCGATGCATTAGCGACTGAAATTGCATCGCTAATATTTTTAAAATATTATTATTAAATATTGCGACGCAATGACCTGGCGTCGCAATAATTTAAAAAAAAATTTAATAGCGATGCATTAGCGACTCAAATTGCATCGCTATTATATCTAAAATATTTTTAATAAATATTATGACGCAACGACCTTGCATCGCAATATTTTAAAAAAATTTTCTTTGCGACGCATTAGCGACTCAAATTGCGTCGCTATTATATCAAAAATATTATTATTAAATATTGCAACGCAACTAAATGCGTCGCAATATTGCGATGCAATTGAATGCATCGCAATATTTAATAATAATTTTAAATATTAAAAATTAGTTTTAAATTTAGCGACGCATTTGGATGCGTCGCAATATTGCGATGCATTGTTGCGTCGCAGAGAGTCGCAATATTGCGATGCAATTGTGACAAATGGATATTGCGACGGACATCTGAGCGATGCTGTCATTGCGTCGCAATTACGTCGTAATAGCATGTTTAATGATGCAATTGCGATGCATTTGGATATCGCAATATTTTTTTCTCCTTGTAGTGCCGTTAGCCACTTTGTTGTCTCTCTACTTAGTTGGTCCCCTCGAGCAGCATTTTGACGTATTTTGCTTTTGGAGCGTAAGAGCCAAGGAGGAACCTCTCTTACAATCGGCAATTCTTATAGGAATCAAAGGTTTATCCTGCGTGGCATTTTAACGTATTTTTGTCCTTTTAAATAGTCCTCTTTTTTTTCCTTCTTCCTCGTCCTTAATTTTATTCTCACTCCAATTCTATGGTTTCGCTAATAGCAAAATTTAGATATAAAATAACAAAAAGTTGCATCCGTTTCATCATCTGACTTATTCTTGCCTCAAAAACTTTGTAGGATGCTAGCGGCCACAAGAAACGTACGCTAGCAATCCATCGAATGTATTGATCGAGATGGTGGCCCACATCCTCATCAAATAAATATTACATCCTACCATCTACCATATTTTCAACTGTAATTGATGACGCTCGATCATCTCTTCTTGACGTCGGGAACGGAGGCGCTTCTCAAATCCTCACTTTGCTGGATTGCCTAAAAAGAAGTTCCGGGGCCGGAGGGGGTCTCCGCAGACCCTCCGACGCCAAGTTAGTGACTGAGGTCACAGCTGAAGAGGGGCTCGAGAGAGCCTTTTTAGTATGGAAAGAGAGATCTCAGGGAGGAGGAAATCCTTTTTAGAGTTGAGATGCCGATTTTGGGGGTTATCGCGCCTACCTGTTTGGTGAGTGGATTCACCTTTTTATAGGGGTTGACCTGGCATGATCACGTGGGGTTGCGTGAGAAGGAGATATCTGTGGAGTTCAGTTGCATGAATCTGCGCTGGTTGGTGGGTCCTGTCCCATCACCAGCGGGGCTATTGGGCGGCGCGCGTCTGGCGCTGTCGGGCGGCGCGCGTCAGAGAGGCGGTTTCTTAAGCCGCTGGGGCTAATCTGGCAGGAACTGAGGAATCCGTCTTATCAGGGCCGAGCTGGGTCGACCCGAGATGGCTGGGGCCATCCCGCTGGCAAGGCAGTGCTGGGACAGGGCCGAATAGGCGGACTTGGAGACGCCGGGGCCGAGTCGGGCCGGCCGGGGATGCCTTGGCTGACTCGGCGGAGCTAGAGACACCGGGGCCGAGTCGGGCCGGCCGGGGATGGCCTTGGGTGACTCGGCGGGACTGGAGACGTCGGGGCCGAGTTGGGCAGGCCGGGGATGGCCTTGGCCGACTCGGCGGGACTGGAGACGTTGAGGAAGTGTCGGGGCCAACCTGCTTGGAGATGTAGGGGGCCGGCTAGGAAGTTGCCGGGCCGCTTGGGAAGGTGCCGGGGCCGGCTAGGAAGTGCCGGGGCCGGCTGGGAACCGGGGCCGCCTGGGAAGATGCCGGGGCCGACTCGCTTGGACACGCCGGGGCCGGCTGGGAAGTGCCGGGGCTGCCTAGCTTGGACACGCCGGGGCCGGCTGGAAGGTGCCGGGGCCGACTTGCTTGGAGAAGTAGGGGCCGGCTGGGAAGATGCCGGGGCCGCCTAGCTTGGACACGCCGGGGCCGGCTCGCTTGGAGGTGCCGGCCTTGGAGGTGTCGGCCTTTGGGGCCGTCGGTCTTGGAGCCGTCGGCCTTAGGGGCCGTCGGTCTTGAAGGTGTCGGCCTTTGGGGCCGTCGGCCATGGAGGTGTCGGCCTTTGGGGCCGTTGGTCTTGGAGCCGTCGGTCTTGGAGGTGTCGGCCTTTGGGGCCATCGGTCTTGGAGCCGTCGGCCTTTTGGGCCATCGGTCTTGGAGCCGTTGGCCTTTGAGGCCGTCGGTCTTGGGGGTGTCGGCCTTTGGGGCCGTCGGTCTTGGACGCCTTGAAGGTGTCGGCCTTTCGGGCCGTCGGTCTTGGAGCCATCGGTCATGGAGCCGTCGGCCTTTGGGGCCGTCCAAAATTTTTTTTATTCTCTATGAGGTCAACTGGCTCCATCAGTGATAATACAAAATTAATATTCTTTAATGCATCTCATATATATATATATATATATATATATATATATATATATATATATCGTGAACAACACAAACAGCAAATCTCAGCATCTAATTAAGGTACAGCAAGAAAATGACGCAATGATATACACTGGAATATTGATTCCTTCCACCGGAGCATTGATGTGCCATTAGAAGGTGTTGGTGGGAGTATTGGAATGTGATGACTAACCCACTCAATGAAAGATAAGATCGAATCTAGAGTTAAACTTTATGTTCTTAAGATAAATTCGTTTTGCACTAGTGTTTACGGATTTATTAAGATTGTCTTTCAGGATACAACGATCTTCTTCTAATGAAAGCAGCACTACTATTCACCAGAACGAACCAAAAATATTATACTCTCTTAAATTCAGAGTATGCAAATGCCTAAGGAGAAAATCATATGATATAAAAAAATTTAAGACTCCTTATGCTTCTCGCAACGATGCGCACGGAAGTGCACCTGTAAAGCGCCCATTATGCCCTTCGCACACCCGCATGCGCATATGCATGCGCGTAAACGGTTTCGTATCACCCTCAAGCTCTCTACATAAGATGAGCCCAAATACATAAGCATGGGAAGAGGTTTCATATAAGGTGCTTCTACCTTTGTAAAACTTTCCATGTGGGACTAAAAAGATGTCACCAATTTCTCATTCAAACTAATGGGTATTAACCAAGGGTTAAAACAACCTATTTTCCAATAATCCTCAACATGAATGGAAATTGGACTTAGATCAAAGATAAACAAAGGGTTATCCTCCACACAAATGATTTTTAATGCAAATGAATATGTAGACACTATGGAGAGTATAATGGAATGAGATTGTATCAGGAGAGATAGCTTGTGGCTTTGAACCTTCCTTAGTGAGTTGTTATCGAGTTTACTTGCTAAAAAGTGAACATGATGTCTTGAACTTGTCAGCTTTTGATGTAAACCAAAACAACAATAATCACTTAACTTCTTTCTGAATATTCTTTTGGTTCTCATGGTTATATTCATTTTGGCCCCGAACACCTTCTGGTTTTATGAATGCTTTAGAGAATTAAAACTTTAATATTCTCATAGAATTGGCCCAGTTCTTGCTCACATAGGTGATTCTTATTAAGAGTATCATGCTATACCCCATATGATATTCTTGTCATAAGAACCATTAAAAGCAATGCTTATCCTAGTACTCTTAGCAGGAAGCACTAATTATCATAGGAATGAGTAGCATTAGACATCCTTAGTGCTATGTAGATCTCTTCATAATTTAGTTGTCCCTTTTAAACCTAGTTATTGGGATCTTCAGTCAACTAGGTTGGGTATCCATTATGAAGATTTTTCTATTATAGGCTTTAAATCCATTCCCCTCGATAAATAGTTTACTTGATCTCTTGGTAACCCCTTTATCAATGGATCCGTTAGGTTTTTCCTTGACTGAACATAGTCAATGAAAATTATACCAATTTCAAGTAACTGCTTAATGGTATTATGTCTACAACGTATATGTCTAGACTTACCATTATACATCTTATTCTGTACTCTGCAAATCACCGATTGATTATCACAATGTATGCATATTGCAGACATAGGCTTTGGCCAACATGGAACATCTTCTAAAAGGTTTTGAAGCCATTTTGCTTCTTTAACAACCTTTTCTAAAGCAATAAACTCAAATTTCATAGTGGATCAAGCTATACATGTTTACTTAAAAGATTTTCATGACACAGCACCTTCTCCTAAGGTGAATACATATCCACTAGTGGATTTTGTGTCTTCTATATTAGATATCCAATTTGCATCGCTGTATCCTTCTAGTACAGCTGGATATCTTGAATAATGTAATCCATAACTTAGGGTATATCGCATATATCTTAATATCCTTATTAGAGTTGTCCAATAACTTGGACCTGGATTACTAGTGAATTTGCTTAACTTATTGACAGCATATGCTATGTCGGGACGAGTGCAATTCATGACATACATTAAACTGCCAATTATACGTGAATATTTCAACCGAGATATGGGTTCTTCAGTATACTTAGCCAAATGTAGATTAACATCTACAGGTATTTTCACCGGACTAGTATCATACTTGTTAAACTTATTTAATATTTTTTCAATATAATAAGATTGAGATAATATTATTTCTTCAAATGTTCTAGTGATTCAAATTCCTAGTATAACATCAGCAACACCCATATTTTCATATCAAAATGTTTGATTAATATTTTTTTGTCTGTTTAATCATTTCAGTATTACTACCGATGATTAATAGGTCATCACGTATAAGCAAATTATCACATCCCCTTCAAGTAGGATTTTGGTATATATTCATTTATCATATTCATTTATTTTGAATCCATTTGATAACATGACATTATCAAATTTTATATGCAATTACTTAGGTACTTATTTTAATCCATATAAGGATTTAACAAGTCTACACACCTTTTCTTGTCCGAGAACAACAAATCTCTCAAGCTGTTCCATATATATTTCTTCATCTAATTCATCATTTAGAAAAGCAGTTTTAACATCCATTTGATAAATTTTAAGATTGTTAATGGTAGCCAAAGTGATTAACATTTTTATAATTGTTATTTTACTTACTGGTGAATATGTATCAAAGAAGTCTATACCTTCATTTTGTTTAAAATCTTTAGCCACTAATCTGGCTTTATACTTGTCAATTGATCCATCAGCCTTTAGTTTTTTCTTAAAAATCCACTTGTACCCTAGAGTTATATATCAGATGGTAAGTCTATCAACTCCCAGTTATAATTGTGCATGATGGACTCAATTTCACTATTAATAGCTTCTTTCCAAAAGAATGCTTCTGGGTAGACATTGCCTCTTTGAATGTGTGAGGTTCATTTTGTAACATATAAGTTACATAATCATGACCAAAAGACTTTGTAACTTTTGATCTCTTACTGCATCTGGGTTTATCTTCAGGATATTTTTTCTGATGACTACTACTAACAGTAGTATCATAAGTTCTTTTATTTGAACTTATTTCTAATTTTTCTTTGCTTGAAAATATTTCTTCAAAGAATGATGCATTCCTTGATTCTATCATTGTATTTTTCTGTATATCAGATATATCTGATTTATACATAAGAAAGCGATATGCACTACTATTTTATGCATAACCGATAAAATACAATCAACAGTTTTAGGTCCTATTTTGACCTTTTTGGAATCCAGGATATCTACTTTAGCTAGACACTCCCATACTCTTAAGTAATTGTAAGAAGGCTTCTTTTCTTTTCATAACTCATATGGAGTAACATCCTTCTTCTTAAGAGGTATTTTGTTAAGAATATGATTTGCACAGAGAATTGCTTCTCCCCATAAATTTTGTGATGTACTAGAATTTATCAATATAGCATTCATCATTTCTTTCAATGTGCAATTTTTGTGTTCCACAATTTCATTAGATTGAGGTGAATAAGGAGCAATAGTTTGATGAATAATACCATGCTTTTGGCAGAATTCATCAAAAGGTGCATCATATTCTCTACCTCTATCACTCCTTATAGCCTTAATCTTTTTATCAAGTTGATTTTTAACTTCATTCTTATAACATTTAAACATTTCTAAAGCCTCATTTTTAACTTTAGTAGATACACATAGCAGTATCTTGTTGAATCATCAATAAATGTTATAAAATACTTTTTACCTTCTCGAGTTTGTACTGACTTTAAATCACATAGATCACTATGAATTAAGTCAAGAGGTTCAGTATTTTTTCTACTAAAGAAAATGATATTTTTGCTAACTTAGCTTCAACACACACTTCACACTTGTAATGGATCAATTTCATGATTAGATAATAATTCTAATTTTATTAATTTTTATAATGAATTAAAATTCGCATGTCCTAATCTATCATGCTATAAACAAGAAGAGTTAACCATATAAGCAGAAGAGGAATTTTTATTCATTTCAACGTTACGGTGTACAATCATTACATTTACCTTTAATAATCAATTATTTAAGTAATCCCTCCCAATAAATATCCCCCTTAGTGAGTACAAATTTATCAGACTCAAAAATCATCCTAAAGCCATGTTTGCTTAGGAGGGAGCCTAACACTAAATTCTTTCGAATATCTGAAATATGAAGTACATCATTCAATAGAAGTTCCTTTCCATATGTCATCTTGAGTACTATGAGGCTAAGTCCTTCTATCTTGGATATAGCAGAATTTTTCATAATTAGATTTCTACCATTGATAGGAGTATATGATGAGAACATACTCTTATTAGAGCAGACATGTCTGGTAGCTCTAGTGTCAATGTACCACTTATTAGCTTTGTCAACCATGTTCGCTTCAAACACAACAGCTATAACAGCATCATCTCGGATACTTCTTAGGATAGTGTTTCAATAATGTTGACCTCTTTCTTTTCTTTTCCTTGAAATGACAATCCTTGAATTTATGCCCTTGTTTACCACAAACAAAGCACTTGCCCTTGAACTTAAATTTCTTTGGATTGCTTTTCTTCTATTTAAAGCCTTCGCTAGAAACTTGTTTCTTCTTTCCTTCTATGAGGTTGGCCTTAGGGTCAACAGGTTGTCCTCCTGCCTTCTTGTCATGGCTCTTATTATCTTCTTTGATCCTCAGACGGATAATTAGATCATCTTCAAGTCCCATCTTCTTTCGCTTATGCTTCAGGTAGTTCTTGAAGTCCTTCCATGATGACGGTAGCTTCTCAACGATAGAAGCTACCTGAAATGACTCACAGAGAGACATTCTTTCTGCATGTATCTCATGCAGGATGATCTGAAGCTCTTGGACTTGCTATAACAGTTTTGTGATTGACCATTTGTAGTCTAAGAACCTTTCGACCATAAACTTCTTATGTCTAGCATCCTCTATCTTATATTTTTTATCTAGGGATGCCCATAACTCCTTGGTAGTAGCAAACTGCTATACACATTGTACAGAGTATTATCCAAGCCATTAAGGAAGCAGTTCTTGTAAAAAAAGTCTGAATGCTTCCATGCTTCTACCGTAATAATCACTTGCTTGTCGGTCTCCCCTTCCTTCAGGACTGGTGGATCTTCATTTAGTACTCTGACCAGATTCAGAGTGGTGAGGTAGAACAGCATCTTTTATTGCCACCTCATGAAGTCAGTTCCGAAGAACTTCAATTTCTCAGCTTGAATGGATGTAGGCATAGTATCCATCTGCAATAGTACTTCTGTGATAGAAAGCCCAAAATTTATCTTAAGATTGTTGGTGGGAGTATTGGAATGTGATGGCTAACCTACTCAATGGAAGACAAGACTAAGTCTAGAGTTAAACTCTATGTCCTTAAGACAAATTTGTCCCATACTGGTGCTTACGAATTTATGACGATTGTCTCGCAGGATACAACGATCTTCTTCTGATGAAAGCAACACTACTATTCACTAGAACAACGAACCAAGAATGCTATACTCTCTTAAATTCAGAGTATGCAAATGCCTAAGGAGAATATGTTTCTCCGATGGATGCCTAGAATGCATGTGGCATATCCTATTTATAGGTTTGAAGTGCCTCTTTGAAGTACCTTTTCGGGATAGATTGAAACGGATTTGATTTGATCAGTTGTAAAGGAAGAGACGTGAAGGAAGGGGTTTATTGGCTTTCGATATTCTGATTCGTCATTTTGATATGAAGATCATGCTATCTAGATGTTGTTTCAGGTTGATCGGTGCGTATTTATACGTTGTTTCAAGAATTGATCTGCCGATCAGCGATCGGGTACATATTTATACGCTGTTTCAATCTACTGATCGCTCTGATCAGGTGCGTGACCATATTGCCAAGTCATTTAGCCGAGCTATCTAACTAAACCATCTCGCCGAGCTATAGGTCGAATCATCTTATTGAGCTATCTGGCCAAACCATGTCCGAACCATCATGCTGAGCTATCTGGCCGAACCATCAGCCCGAGCTATAGGCCAAACCATCTCGCCAAGCTATAGGCCGAACCATCTGCCCGAGCTATATTTTCAAGCTATCTGGCCCTTCACCCGGTTGATCTTTGCATTTGATCTTGTCCCCTTATCCGATTGATCAATCAATCTAACGATGATCTAAACCCCTCATCGTATGATTTTAAAAAAATTTAAGACTCCTCATGATGATGCGCACGTGCGAAGTGCAAAATGCGCTTATAAAGCGCTCATTGTGCCATTCCCACACGCGCGTGCACATGCGCGTGTGCGGGTATGATGCTACACATCACCCTTACATTCTCTTCATAAGATGAGCCCAAATACATAAGTACAAGAAGAGGTTTCATATAAGGTGCTTCTACCCTTTTAAAACTTTTCATATGGGACTAAAAAGATGTCACAATTTCTTATTCAAACTAATGGGTATTAACCAAGGGTTAAAACAACCCATTTTTCAATAAAAAGATGAATCCCTATGAGAAGAAACCGAAATAGTTATAGTAGATGCGAAGATTGTCCGTTTTCTAGCGAGCATCGATTGATACCACAAAAGCCAAATAATGTGGCAAAACCGAAATACAGTAACTTATGATAAGTATTCTGAAGCAATTATCCTTATTAATTGTATCAAAAAAGTGCATTGCCAAATTATATGAACTACTGGTATCTTTTGAATTTGCTTAATGTTAGCTATTATGGCATTAATTTGAAGTATCTTGAGAGCTATATATAAATCCAATGTATTGTAATTACATTTATGAAACTTAAAATTCAATGAAAATTTGAGGTTTTCATAATGTTTTATATCATGATCATGAATATTTTTCTTGAAAATTTTAAGATCATAATATAAAAATAATAAATATATTTGAAGATAACTTGTGCAATGTATGGAGTTGTCACTAGTATTGAATGAAAGCCATGCCATCACATCATTCATCTCAAAAAATAAAAGTATCTCACACATGCAATCCCTTTATACTTATTTGTTGATATCCTAATACGAGATTCTCTATTTTTGAATAGAAGGATTTAGAATCTATGAGAATTCCTTGTGTAACCTTCACCTTTTTTTTTTTTTTGGTACAGACGAACGATCATACGACTCGGGTATGAGTCGAACCCATGATATCAGAAAGTAAAATCAAACATAAAACAGAAGGATAGGGCTCTCCAGTGGTCCAAGACCAGATTCCCGTATGATGGGCAATGGATGAAGCCACCTAATCAGCAGCGAAATTGGCTTCTCTATAAACATGACGGCAGTAAACCTCATCAACCAGCTGGAGTGATGATCTGACATCGTGGATAAGAGGATTGATTGAAGAACGGTCCTCAGCATCCGGTCTGATCCATTTAATGACTATAGTAGAATCACCCTCAATATATAGTCGTCGGGCTCCAAGCTGCCAATAGCATAAGTGATGCCCACCCAAGCTGCATACAACTCTGTCCATGGGATAGAGGTATCAATAAGGCTTCACCCACCAGCAGCAAGCATCAAGCCATCAGGATTCCGGATAACAAATCCCGCACCAGCCATCCTTCCTCTGACACTCCCATTCAAATTGACCTTGATAAAACCCGGGGTGGGGGCTCCCAGTGTAACCCTCACCTAAAACTATACTGATGCCATAAGGCAGAATTTTCATACCCAAATCTTTCTTGTGTCATCTTTTTTTCTTTTATAAATACAATTCTAATAATAAAAAGAAGCAAAACATATTTAATTAATCATAGCAGTCCTTGTGTTGCATCAAAGGAAAGCTTTGATACGACAACTTATTGTGTAGCAGTGGAAGAGATTAACAAGAAAAAAGGAATGAGAAAATAGATAAAAAATAGCACACCAGATTTAACATGTTTTAATTTGATTGATTTGCATCTATACTAGCAAAAACAACATAAATTCTCTTATAAAAATAAGTCAAAGATTACAAAGTCTATTTTCTTATCAGAAACACTCTCTTTCAAAATCCTAGATCTATTTATATCCTATCAAACTTGTTAACACCAAATCACCCTCCTCGAGCATCTGTGAGCGTTTGGTCACCTCCTCCAGCGAGCCCAGGATCCTTCGACGAGCTTCTTGCACATAGGAGCCTGCAAACAAGTCCTGAGGATCAGAGATTTCGGCAGGGACCCTTCGACGCTCAAGTCAGTGCTCTGAACAACAGCTGTAAGCTTGAGAGAGATCGAAAGAGAGAGAGGGAGAGAGAGGCTTAGAGCCATACTCTTTGTGAGCAAGAATGAGCGTTTGGGAGTGTAGTTATGGTTTGTTTTTTTTAGAGTTACCTGGTTGGGGGTCCCTCTTACCCATTTTATTGGTGCTTAGAGCTTGCTAGCCTTGGGGCATGATCACTTGTCAGGGCATTGATGATGGGGGCAGCACGTGGGGCTGGCCTCCATATGATTTGTCAGAGGTGCAGGCCATGTCCCGTCAAATATGGATCGCTGCATAGTTGGTGGGTCACGTTCAGTCAGAGTGGGCGGCAACTTGATTTGGATGGTTGCTGCAGGTTGTTGCAGGCTTGCAGGGTATGGATAGCCATTACGATGCTTGCCAAATGTGTCCTGCACGTTGCACGTCTATTGTCCTATGCGAACAGCGATGGAGCCAGGCATGTGGACCCCACAATGTGGCTGCTAGGGAACTACTAAGGTGGTTGCTGAGGCCAACTGGCCGAGGTTGAAGTTGGCCGAGGCTGAAGCTGGCCAAGGCTGAGGCTAGCCGATGCTGAAGCTGGCCTAGGTATATTGGCCGAGGCTGAGGTTGGCCGAGGCTGAGGCTGGCCGAGGCTGAAGCTGGCCGAGGTATGCTGGCCGAGGCTGAAGCTGGCTGAGGCTGAAGCTGGCCGAGGTATATTGGCCGAGGCTGAAGCTGGCCGAGGCTAAGGCTGGCCGAGGCTAAGGCTGGCTGAGGCTGAAGCTGGCCAAGGCTGAGGCTGGCCGAGGCTGAAGCTAGCCAAGGTATATTGGCCAAGGTATGTTGACCGAGGCTGAAGCTGGCTGAGGTATATTGGCTGAGGCTGAAGCTGGCCGAGGTATGTTGGCTGACGATGAAGCTAGCTGAGGCTGAAGTTGGCCGAGGTATGTTGGCTGACTAAGGCTGAAGCTAGCTAAAAGAGGGCCGACTTAGGTGGCTAACTGGGAGTCCGATCTGAATGCATCACCATTGCCCATGGGGTTTACTGGCCCCATTAGAACTATCTCTTGAACTCTCTCAATAATGCTCTTAAACATCAACTTAAACTCTGTCAATAATGCTCTTAAACATCAAGTTTATATGTGCTTATATAAGGAAGGTATTTGTGGTGTCCAAACTAAAACTTGTGCTCCCCTGCTGCGGGGCTGTTAGCCGGCGCGCTCTGATCGCTACTGGTCTTGTGTAGGATGATGCCCCCAATCTAGGCTGGCAACGGGCCGACAATGGGCCGGGCCTCATAGAGGTGATGACCCTGTGTTTCCTAGCCTAGAATATGAGGTTGGATGATGACCGAGATAAAGATTTTTTTTTAGTCACAGAAAATAAAGGAGGCTACGACCTCATGAACCAAAGAAATAGAGTTGGGCATCAGGGGTGTCGCGAAAATAAAGGAGACTACAACCTCATGAACCAAAGAACTAGAGTTGGGCATCGGAGGTGGCGCGGTAAAGAACTAGAATTGGGCACTGGGCCAGGCCACGCCGCCTCCGGTGCCCAACTGAAGAACTAGAGTTGGGCATCGGGCTGTGTCGGTCCATGCTGGCCCATTAAGCAGTGCCATGCCGGGCTCAAAAAATTCGGCCCACCGACCCGATACGGCACGACTCGCATGGGCCTGGGCCGTGCCATGCTAGATGCCCAACTGAAGAACTAGAGTTGGGCATCAGGCTGTGCCATGCCAAGCTCAAAAAATCCGGCCCGGCATGGCCCACGTGGGCCTAGGCCATGCCAACCCATAGGTGCCTAGGCCGGCACGGCCCATAAGAGCCTAATAAAATTTTTTTGTAAAAATATATTTTTTTAATAAATTAAAAAATTATTAGAAATAAAGAAATTTATTAATATGAAGCCACCTTAATGGTGGGGGTTTGGCATAGACTCCTATCAGTTTATTAATTTAAAATCAAAATGGTACATGAAGGGAGAAGGGCTAGGCCTGACCTTCAGAATATAATAAGAAAGAGAAAAAAATAGAGATGACCCACTTTAACAGTTAAAAAAAATATAGAATTATAAAAATAGAGATGACTCACTTATCAGTAGTATTTGTGTCATCATCATCTTCGCTGGTTAAGTCATGTTCATCTTTATCTTGAAGCTTCGGCACAGCATCCAACCAATCATTGAAGCAAAAAAGCATCACAATCATCTCGCCAGTCATCATACTTCACTTTTCATCGAGAATACGCTGACCTGCACTGAAAGCAGATTTCGATGCTACTGTGGACATCGATACAACTAAAATATCTCGTGCAATGGCAGACATAACAGGATATTGATTTCTAATACTCTTCCATCAAGCTAATACATCTAGACTCTCTATTTGATCTTCATCATATGCAAAATGAAGATCGTTTCATAAATAAAATTCTAATTCATTACTTAAAGATGAAGATGAAGAAGATGATGAAGTATGTGTGTGCCTTCTAATGAATAAAAAAATAGATGACGAACGAGATCTAGAAGAAGAAGCAGATATTTGAGCATATATTCTAGATCCATGAATTTTGTCATCATATAAAGCATAAATATCATTAAAAAGTCATGTTACCTCATTTTTAGCAGGTTCAGGATTTTGATTCATTTTCATAATATTCATCAATTAAAATATTTATGCTATTTAATTTAACTCTAGGATTAAAAATAATAGCTAAGTTATGTAAAGGACATATCCTATTTCAATATTCATTCCATTTAGTTTCCATATGATGTATAATAGGCATTAAAACATCATCATTTCTATATTCTTTAAATTTTTTACTAATTACATATGCTTTTTATAAAAATGAATAAGAAGTTGGATAATAAATAACAGAAAGAATATTTGTAGCATAATAAAAAGTAACAAAAAAATCTTCTAAAATTTTACCTTGATTTCAATCAGTTTCAGTCAATGTAAATCCTAATTCACGATAATTAATATAAGCACTTAATAAGTTTTTATATGGATATGCATCATGTATCATAGTATAGGTACTATTCTAATAAGTAATTACATCAAGTTTAAATTTTTTAAAACTTTACCATGATCTACACATAATTGTTTAAATTCTTGAAGTTTTGCTCTTGAAGCATGAATAAAAGAAATTGCATTTCTAATTTTTGAAATAACCTTTTGAATTATGTCCATGCCAGACTGAACAGAAAGATTTAATATATGACATGCACATCTAATATGAAATAATTGTCCATTGAAAATGGGATGCAAAGAGTCATTTAATAATACAACAGCAGAATTATTATTAGATGCATTATCAAAAGTAATAGATATTATTTTATTATTCATATTATATAAGCATGCAGTTTGATAAATAGCATTTGAGATTTGTTATCCTGAATGCAGAAAATTAAAAGCACGAAAAGCAAGAATTTGTTTACTTAGTTGCCAATCATTATCAATATAATGAGCAGTAATAGAAATAAAATAATTACTACCTACATATGCCGACCAAATATCACAAGCTAAAGAAATTTTAGTATTTAAATTTGAAAGTGTTTCAATTAAACTTTGTTTCATTGCTAAAAAGTTTGTTATAGCCACTCTTCTAAATGTACGCCTACTAGTTCTTCTATAAGCAGGTTGTAGGCCTAATTGAACATAATGTTCAAAATTATAAGATTCACATAACTAAAATGTAATTCATCATGAACTATCCATCTTTCAAGTAATTTTCTCTGATTTTTATGGTTATATGCAAAATTACCTACAAGTGATCCCTCTTGTATATTAAGGTACTTTGCTAACGAGAATCATACATCCTATGAGTCTCTTGATATTTTTTTAAATGCCCTGTTCCTCCAGTACTAGTACAACTGTAAAGTTTTACATATTTTTATTTTGCTTTGTAGACTCCATCAACCATAATTCTATCGAAATCATTCCAAACATTACTAGTTTTCTTACGAGAAGAGGTTTGATATTCACTGACACTAGCTCTAGAGAAAACTTGGGGATGGGGTTGGGGTTGGAGTTGGGGATTAGTTTCCTCACCCTCAGAAAAAGGATGGATGCCAAAATTATTTTTGTCATAAGATGCCATATCTAAAATTTTAAATTAATGAATGCAAAAAAATAAAAACTAACCACAAGAAGGAATTGAGAAGAGGATCAGAGGTGGAGGCATAGAGCCGAGATTTGTGAGCTTCCTCTTGTGTTCTCGCCAGTCGCCTCTCAACAAGAAGTGACTTCCTTTCTCTTATACTTCTCAACAAGAACCTCCTCTTGTGTAGCACTTGAATACTTGCTAGAGCACTTGCCGCTTACCAGAACACTTGCAAACTAAAAATTAAATTGCTAGAGCTTGCTAGAAGAGAGAAATAGTAGTAGTAGAGAAGGAGAGAAGAGTTGGTTTGGTATGGTGAGAATGAGGAAGAAATGAACTATTTATAGAAGTCCCAATTTTTTTTCAAAAATATCCTTCAATATAGCTGTTATATGGTTGTTGGAGGGGGTTAAAATGGTCAAAAACCTCCCTAACGTCTATAAAGCCATTGAAAACGGCTAGAAACGGCTTTATAGCCGTTAGAAGTGCCTGAATTTTGTTTGGCTGTGCCGTGCCAAGCACGGCACGTTTGTTACTGGGCCATGCCAGGCACGGCACAACTATGAGTGCGGCCCGTTGGTCTAAGCCATGCCGTGCCACGCATGGCCCAGTGCCCAACTCTACAAAGAACATATGCTGAAATAACGCGAACGGTGAGGACTCTCTAGTGGGAACTAAACAGAGATGAAGATAAATATGTTCTTGAGTAAGGTCCTTGGGAGTGATATGGCCTCCTATTGTCTAAAGAACATAAACTGAGAAGGCTTTGCTTAGTTCTATTAATTGAAATTGTGCCTAGTATCAATTAGTAATAAAATAAGTTAGAGAGCTTGTGGTTGCTTAAGTTATTGCAAATCATGAGCTGTGGTAGATGGACAATCTATGCTAGCATATATTTAGTCTCGTATCAACTATGTAATATATAAATTTTGCTACTTATATAATATTTAAAAGTTCAAATAATATTTTTGAAATAATCTTTTTAAATAAGATCCTAAATTATTATAAATAATTTCTAACCCCTAAACCATGTGGATCAGAAACATTGAAGATAAACTTGTGATGCTGGTGTATTACATTGGATTTAATATTGAATTTTAATTTGAATCCTTAGTCTAGTAAAGATGTTAGAATTTAAATGTAAGAGGAGCTTATGATATAGCTTATGTTATCGTCTAATTAGTTTCATGTCAACTATATAATAGATAGATTTTGGATACCTAGAAAGGATTGAAGAACTCAAATAATACGTTTTGGCTATTCTTTATAGGTAAAGATCTAGATTATGATATATAGGGCATTGGACTTTTTTACCCTAGGTGTCGCATATTTGAGGAAAATGTTGAAAGGCATTGATTTTTTGGAAGAGTAAAGATAACATCTTACTGCTTTGGTTAATGTGCCACTATCAGTTTAGCAGGTATCTTGATTCTCTGGATCTATAAAACATCATGGATACGTATTGTTATAACCGAGAACTGCTATAGCTAAATTTATTGGTCCTTTCTTGAATGGCTAGTTTTTCATTAGGGAGTGTTCGAAATAGGGGATAAGGGGGGATGTCCCTTGGATATCCTCCTTATCCCCAAAAGTTATTACTAGAAGGAATATGTCTAAAAAAGTTTAACCAGAGGGGATAACCCATTAACCATGGGTTATCCCCTGAACTTATTCCCTAGGGAACCTAGGAATAACTACAGTTGTCCCTTGATGGCAGACTTGTAATTTTAAAAAGGTGCTTATTCCCTCAGCTATCTCCTGGTTAAATGCTATCCTATACATTTATCCATGGATAACTTTGGAGAGTCAAACACTACCTAAAGGTTTATTTTTATTCTCCATAATTGCAACATGTTTGCAGTGCGCTTAGATTTCCATCTAATAACTCCTTTTTATGAGAAATTATGAACTTCACTATTTGTTTTGAATTTTAGTTTCAACTCTTGTCTATAAGTAGAAGATTATGTAATTTATGGTGTTGTAGATCCTTCATTTATTCACTCTTGTACTCTGTTCATGTTATGCCTGTTATATTTGCTCATTAAGTTGCCTGGAATTGGAAATGTTTGGGTTTGATCCCTGCAATGGGTGGTTTCCACTCCAATCCAATTTACCATTGCCAGCGAGGGAGAGACGAAATGTAACTTAACGATCCATGGCTGAAGGAGTTTGCAGTAACAATATGAGGCTTCAACATGTTCTTGCTGATTTCTTGCTTGTATTTGTAAAGTTTTCTCCTAATGGAAACCATATTAAATAACAGGGGACCTGTCACGCCTCAGACCCAAAAATTTTGAGCTAGGGTGATAACCCGCCGCATGCCAGGTATGCAAGGCGTCCCAAATATGACACATAATTCAATATAAGGCAATCATATTATATAATATCCAATCCAAAACCATAATCTAAAACAAACCATAACTATAAGGTTTGGGCTACAAGCCCTACACACAAGCATATCCGGGGTTACAACAACATAATGGAACTAATTTATTTAGCTAGAAGCTCCATCAACCCCATAAGTCCTTCTTCACTCCTGAGGCTCTGAAAAATATTGTGAGATTTACATGAGCTCACACTCAATAAGTAAGCCTATTATAATATAAAAATAGTCATATATCATTATAGCATTTCAAGATATTTTCAAATCACATTTTCATGAAAAGGTTCCAATTCAACTACATTTATCATGCTATCAGAACATGCATATCATCAGCTCAAAATAATTTGGAAGCTTAATTACATAATAAATGTAAAACAATGCAATGTAAATAAACCCACTGTATTTATATAATCATTGATCTCCTATGTGTCCCACGGCCCTACAACACCCAACTGGTGTATCACTCTTAAATGTCCCCTAAGAGGAAGGGTCCTGGTACCAGCGTTATGCCATATAACATAAACAATCACAACACACCCTACAGATGTGTGTCCTCTACATATCTTCTCCTGTGGAGATGGGTCTCGTATCAATTAATCACAATACACCCTTCAGGTGTGTCCTCCACATATCTTTTCTGTGGAGGTGGGTCACGTATCACTTGGCATTTCACATCAATCCACATCATATGAGAACCATGGCGACACATATAATATATTTCAATATCATCATTATAATTGCATGTCATACATCATACATCAACATAAGCATAAGCTCCTCATATCATATATATAGTGGTTTGTACATTCATAGCATAAAATACATCTATAATACCAGTTTATTTTGCAAAGTCAAAATAATTACATCATTCAATTTTGCATATTTACAAGCCACTACTTTGCAAAATATAACAGTTGTATATAACCATAACAAATATTCAAATGCATACACATGGTACTATTTACTAATTTCAAAATAGCCAAGTAAAATATCAAATTCCATTTTTTCTAATTTCATAATTTCATAAATTAATATAACTATAATTCCAAACTTTATATTAAATATTATAAAATTCATGATAATTGGCTTACTTACCTCAGAACACAAATCCAAATGGTGAACCAGCTATTTTGGCATTTGGGCACCTACAGCATCATTTTACACAATTAATTCTCTAAAATCTGAATAATAAAGTGACCTTTAAAACTCTACCAGACTAATCCACGGGCCCAACTTTGGGCTTAAATATTTCTCAATCTATAAGCCCAAATGGGGAAATAAAATTACCCCAAGAAACTAGAATCAACCCAGAATCAGACCATATTTTTATTTTGCCATTCTCGGCCCGATACAGGGCCCAAATCACAGCACCAAAGTGGCACGTGAGCTGGCCCAACAGGGCCCAAAACCGGCTCAGCCCAGCCGGCCCGCTCACAGTAAACGCTGCAGCTCCCCTGTTTCACCCGAAACAGGGGAGAAAATGCATCGGCGGCCAGGGCCACCGCCGGCCAAATTTGGGGCGGCCCGGCCGCCGATGGCCGGACCAGAGCCGACCGTGGCGGTCGCCCCCCTTTCCTCTCTTTCTCTCTCTCCAATTCCTCTCTTTATCTCTCTCATTCCCTCTTTGATTCACCGCGGCACAGCACTGTGCCGGTGGCACGGCCGGCCACCACAGCCGGTCGGACCCTCACTGGATGGTCGCCTGACGCCGGTGAGGGACACCGGCCGCCGCCCAGGCCCGGCGAGGCAGTGAACAGCCGCCAGGCCAAAACTAAAAATTGGCACAGAGAACGGCCTGCAGACATTTCCGCTCAGCTTCCCCCCCTCACTCTGTGACATATCTGGACCGAGGATTACCTAGAGTAGGCGTGCGCCAGGGTGAGGAGGGAGTCACCCTCCATCTCCTTTTAATCTCCCTTGTGACGCCTCGGATCCGGGAATTTGTGGGAACAAAATGCCACGCCGAGAGCGAAGCATCAGCAGGGAGAAACTCCCATTGCCACTAACATGGTTCACACAAACCGGGTAATTAAGATCCTCGGGGTTACATTCTTCCATTCTTATAAAAATTTCATCCTCAAAATTGATACACTTTAATTAAACTATAGAATTCAAATAGGTTCTATTCAAAAGTCAACAATCTTGGATAGATAATTTACCTGCAAATAATTGTGGATACTTCTTTTTCATTTCTTCCTCAAGTTCCCAAGTAGCCTCCCTCTCATATTGATTACTCCACTGAACCTTGACATAGGGAATGATATGCCGTATCAGAACATGATCCTTGCGGTCCACGACACGCACAGGATGCTCCTCATAAGATAAATCTTTTCTCAACTAAATAGGCTCATACTCTATTACATGGCTGGGGTCAGAAATATACTTCCTCAACATAGAGACATGAAACACATTGTGTACACCAGATAGAATCGGAGGAATGCTAGGCTGTAAGCTACCTCCCCAACTCTACTCAAGATCTCAAAAGGTCCAATATAACGTGGACTCAGCTTCCCTCTGATCCCAATCTCATCACATCCTTGGTTGGTGATACCCTTAAGAAAACATGGTCCCTAACCTGAAATTCCAATTCTCTCCTTCTGACATCAGCATAACTCTTCTGTCTGCTCTGAGTTGTACGAAGACACTCCCTAATCAATTGCACCTTATCAACTGTCTGCTGAACCAGCTCAGGGCCTAGCAATTTCCTCTCTCCCACATCATCCCAACATAAAGGAGATCTGCACCTCCTACCATACAGAGCTTCAAATGGAGCCATCTGGATACTGGCCTGGTAACTATTATTATAGGCAAACTCCACTAAAGGTAAGTGGTTATCCCATGCTCCACCAAAATCCATCACACAGGCTTGCAACATGTCTTCCAGAATATATATGGTCCTCTCAGATTGTCCATCTGACTAGGGATGATATGTTGTACTTAAGTTTAATTTGGTTCCCATAGCCTTATGAAGACTCTTCCAGAATTGGGACACAAACCTAGTATCCCTATCAGATACAATAGATACAGGAACACCTACAGCATCATTTTACACAATTAATTCTCTAAAATCTGAATAATAAAGTGACCTTTAAAACTCTACCAGACTAATCCACGGGCCCAACTTTGGGCTTAAATATTCTCAATCTATAAGCCCAAATGGGGAAATAAAATTACCCCAAGAAACTAGAATCAACCCAGAATCAGACCATATTTTTATTTGCCATTCTCGGCCCGATACAGGGCCCAAATCACAGCACCAAAGTGGCACGTGAGCTGGCCCAACAGGGCCCAAAACTGGCTCAGCCCAGCCGGCCCGCTCACAGTAACGCTGCAGCTCCCCTGTTTCACCCGAAACAGGGGAGAAAATGCATCGGCGGCCAGGGCCACCGCCGGCCAAATTTGGGGCGGCCCGGCCGCCGATGGCCGGACCAGAGCCGACCGTGGCGGCCGCCCCCCTTTCCTCTCTTCTCTCTCTCCAATTCCTCTCTTTATCTCTCTCATTCCCTCTTTGATTCACCGCGGCACAGCACTGTGCCGATGGCACGGCCGGCCACCACAGTCGGTCGGACCCTCACTGGATGGTCGCCTGACGCCGGTGAGGGACACCGGCCGCCGCCCAGGCCCGGCGAGGCAGTGAGCAGCCGCCAGGCCAAAACTAAAAATTGGCACAGAGAACGGCCTGCAGACATTTCCGCTCAGCTTCCCCCCCTCACTCTGTGACATATCTGGACCGAGGATTACCTAGAGTAGGCGTGCGCCAGGGTGAGGAGGGAGTCACCCTCCATCTCCTTTTAATCTCCCTTGTGACGCCTCGGATCCGGGAATTTGTGGGAACAAAATGCCACGCCGAGAGTGAAGCATCAGCAGGGAGAAACTCCCATTGCCACTAACATGGTTCACACAAACCGGGTAATTAAGATCTCGGGGTTACATTCTTCCCTTCTTATAAAAATTTCATCCTCAAAATTGATACACTTTAATTAAACTATAGAATCCAAAGCTTTGATCATAAGAACAATCTTTAGATAATTTACTAAATAATTGTAGGATATTTCTTTTTCACTTCCTCCTCCAGCTCCCAAGTAGCCTCCCTCTCAGAATGGTTACTCCACTGAACCTTGACATAGGGAATGCTACGCCGTCTTAAACTTGTCCTTGCGGTCCACAATACGCACAGGATGCTCTTCATATGTCAGATCATTCCTTAACTGCATGGGCTCAAACTGTATCACATGGCTGGGGTCAGAAATGTACTTTCTCAACATAGATACATGAAATACATTGTGTACCCCAGAGAGCACGGAGGTAATGCCAGGCTATAAGCCACCTCCCCTACTTTACTCAGAATCTCAAATGGCCCAATGTATCGTGGACTCAATTTACCTTTAATCCCAAATCTCATCACATTTTTGGTTGGTGATATCTTCAGAAAGACATGGTCTCCAACCTGAAATTCTAGCTCCCTTCTTCTCACATCAGCATAGCTCTTCTGTCGGCTCTGAGCTGTGCGGAGTCGTTCCTTAATCAACTGCACCTTCTCTACTGTCTGCCGAATCAGTTCAGGGCCCAACAATTTCTCTCTCCCACATCATCCCAACATAAGGGAGATCTGCATTTTCTACCATACAAGCCTCAAATGGAGCCATCTGGATACTGGCTTGGTAACTATTATTGTAAGCAAATTCCACTAAAGATAAGTGGTTGTCCCAAGCACCACCCAAGTCCATCACACAGGCTCGCAACATGTCCTCCAGGGTCTGTATGGTCCTCTCAGACTGCCCATCTGTCTGAGGATGAAGGCTG
Source organism: Calamus simplicifolius (assembly GCA_900491605.1). Lineage (NCBI taxonomy): Eukaryota > Viridiplantae > Streptophyta > Magnoliopsida > Arecales > Arecaceae > Calamus > Calamus simplicifolius. The sequence goes on along the minus strand of UESW01003910.1, from coordinate 1,293,121 downwards.
TGCTGAAGTTCATTTGGTCCCCAGAGCCTATGAAGACTCTTCCAGAATTGGGACACAAACCTAGTATCCCGATCTGATACAATAGATACGGGGAACACCATGAAGCCTCACAATTTTCACAATAATCTCTCTGGAAAAACTCTGAATAAGGAAAGCTGACCTTTAAACTCTACCAGACTAATCCACGGCCCAACTTTGTGGCTTTTTTCTCAATCTATAAGCCACATACTGGGAAATAAAGTCCCCAAGAAACTAGAATCAACCCAAATCTCAGATTCCACATTATAGCAAATTCATTTTGAACCCCTGACTTCACAGCTTCTTTAATCTTTTGCAGGTCCAAGTCTTCTTTCTGGGAGGACTTGATCCTGTCAACTAGAGTGGGTTGGAGTACAAGTGCTGCACAAGCCCATCGGACCGCTGTACTCGCAATCCAACCTCCAACTTCTCAAGGTCCCTCAGATGTGAGGCTGAGAAGTGATCATAGAAGCTAACTCCGAGGAGGACTTCCTACTCAAGGCATCAGCTACCACATTGGCCTTCCCTGGATGATAGTGCAGGTTCAGGTCATAATCTTTTAGTAGCTCCATCCACCTCCTCTGTCTCAAATTTAACTCCTTCTGAGTGAAGATGTATTTCAGACTTTTGTGGTCTGTATACACATCACATGTCTCTCCATACAGATAATGCCGCCAAATCTTCAAGGCAAAAATCACGGCGGCCAACTCCAGGTCATGGGTAGGATAGTTTTGCTCGTATGGCTTTAACTGGAGGCATAGGCTATCACCTTCTCATTTTGCATCAGAACACATCCCAATCCCTTCCGAGAAGCATCCGTGAATAGGTGAATCCTCCAGATCCTGACGGAAGGGTAAGGACGGGGGCTGATACTAGGCGTTGCTTCAGCTCCTGAAAACTTCTCTCACACTCCTCAGTCCAATCAAACTTCGCTTGTTTTTGGGTCAAGCGAGTCAGGGGTAGAGCAATGCGAGAGAAGCCTTCCACAAATCTGCGTAGTACCCGGCTAGTTCCAAGAAACTTCTGATTTCTACCACATTGGAAGGTCGGCTCCAGCTAATGTGTTGGCCCAGATGGCAACCCCAGAGGAATTGGATTCTTTAAAAAATTTAAACACTTTAAAACTTAAAGCCAATTAGGTGCACAAGTGAAGGTGATGCAGTAAGTAAAGAGCACAATATAAATGAGAGAGATAGAGAGATAAAGACAAAAGCACGGCAAACACAAAGATTTTATAGTGGTTCGGTGTATCCAACACCTACGTCCACTCCCAAGCAACACTTGGGTCCACACTATAATCCCACCGATTACAGTCGAGTTGTTTTACAAGTTCACAACTCTAACTTGTTATTTTGCCCAGGATCACAACGAACCCAGCTGGTTTTCACATGCTCACCAGCACAAAACCTAACCACAACTATCCTTAGCCTGTCCCGAGGTATACTATCTCTACTAATTCAATCTCCTGATTGAATTAGCAAATAATAATGAAAAATAGTTTTGAATACAAAACAACTCCTTAAATGAGCAAATATGCAATTAAATAAACAAAGGTAAGAAAAGCCAGTTTGAAGCGGTTTGGATGTATGCTTTTCTTCTTTTCTTCTTCTCCCTTGAATGATTGAATCAGGTCTCAGCTTAGATTCCTCACAAAAATCGCAGTTGAGAAGTTGGGGAAAAACAGGGCTTTTGCTTTCTTCCTTTTTACTTGGGAAATCCTTCAATTTTGAGCTTTTGAATGCTTTGGATTTCTCTTTGGACTCTCTAGGATTGATGGATTTGAGCTCTGAGTCTTTCCTCTTTGATTTCTCTCTCTTTCTTTCACAAGATTTTCAATTTTCACAAAATATTTGTCTTTTATGTTCCTGTTATTCAAATGGATGAATCCCCTTTTTATAGACTTCTTAATCCAGGTTTTTGATAAAAAACTTGCCGTTGTGAGATGCTTGGATGATTCTACACACAAAGAAAAATAGCCATTAGAAGTTAGGTGAGAAAAATATTACTGTTGGAGCTGATCGTCACTTTTGAAAATCTGCATCTAACATGTTGGAGTCAGCTCCAACTTTTTATGTGTTGGCTCCAAATCGGGATGTCCAAAAATAGCAAATAAAAATTGTTGAGGAGTCGGCTCCGAAAAAGTAATGTGTCGGCTCGGCGCTTTCAGGAGTTGGCTCTAGAAATCAAAGGTGTTGACTCTAACTATGTCCAAAACATGCTCTCTGTACTCAGGTTAGAGTCGGCTCCAGAAACTCGGGTGTCAGCTCCGTAACTCTCAGGTGTCGGCTCCCAAAATTTAGGTATCGGCTCTGAACCGTGCCAAAAATTAACACTGTTCTGATACTCTCTGGTGTCGGCTCCATACACAGTAGGTGTCGGCTCCAGGGTCTGAACTTAAATATTTTTCATTTAAAACTTAATTCTAAACTGATGTCATGTGACATTTAAATAATTAAATATTCTAATGCCTGAAACACTTCTCAAATTTGTTAGAAACATAATGAATATACTCATGTCTTTTGTTAATCATCAAAATCAATAATTGGATCAACATAATGATAGCCTCAATCTTTTTCAGGTCCACAGATATGTCGTCTTTGGTTATTACATGACCCAAGAAAGATACTTGATCTAACCAAAAATCACACTTCTGCAGCTTGGCATAAAGCTTCTTCTCCTGAAGCATATGTAGCACAATCCTCAGGTGGTCCTCATGCTCCTTATGGCTCTTGGAGTAGATCAAGATGTCATCAATAAAAACCACCACGAATTGATCCAAGTATGGTTTCAAAAATCTGTTCATCAAATCCATGAATGCTGTAGGGGCATTAGTTAACCCAAACGACATCACCAAGAACTCATAGTGGCCATATCTTGTCCTAAATGCTGTCTTAGGCACATCCCCTTCCTTGACTTTGAGTTGGTGGTACCCTGACCTAAGATCAATTCTTGAGAATATCCGGGCTCCTTGGAGTTGATCAAATAAGTCATCAATCCTCGGTAGAGGGTACTTATTCCGCACTGTTACCTTACTGATTTCTCGATAATCAATGCATAGCCGAAGACTGCCGTCCTTCTTCTTAGGTCTCATCATTATGAACTTCATCATAACCCTAATTCCATTGCCCTAACCTTATGGGGTTCATCATAATCTTAATAAATATATGACAGCATATGATGAATCGAAAAAAATACCTTTTAATTGATAAAATATCATACATTAGTTGAAAAAAATTATAAAAATGCCCTTACATGATTGGATTTTAGGGTACTCTTTCAATCTCCCACTTGCACTAAAGCCAATCGCCTTTGTATTTAATTCCCATACAATCCAAATGACGATTAAACTGCTGTTGAGGAAGGGCCTTAGCGAATGGGTCTGCTATATTGTTCTTTGTGTCAACTCGTTCTATAACAACATCTTTTCTTTCAATGATCTCTCGAATGAGATGGAAGCGTCTTAGGATGTGCTTCGATTTTTGATGAGACCTTGGTTCCTTAGCTTGTGCAATAGCTCCAGTGTTATCACAATAAAGTGGCACCGGTTGTTGAATCACTGGAACAACACCTAACTCCGTAATGAACTTCTTCATCCAGACAGCTTCCTTAGCTACTTCACTAGCAGCAATGTACTCTGCTTCAGTAACCGAGTCGGCTACAGTTTGATGCTTAGTACTTCTCCAACTGACTGCACCACCATATAGAGTAAAAACATACCCTGATATAGATTTACTATCATCCGGATCTGATTGAAAATTGGAGTCAGTATAGCCTTCCAATTTTAAATCTGATCCTTCATATATAAGAAAAATATCCTTAGTTCTTCTTAGGTACTTAAGAATATTTTTCACAGCTTTCCAATGATCTTTCCCTGGATCGGCCTGAAACCTGCTTGCTGTGCCTAAGGCATAAGCAACATCAAGCCTGGTACATAACATGGCATACATTATAGACCCTATAGTTGAAGCATAAGGAATCTTGTTCATTCTTTGTCTCTCTTTAGGCGACTAAGGAGACATCTTCTTAGAGAGATGTATGCCTTGACTCATGGGCAAGTAACTCTTTTACTTTCCTCCATGTTGAATCTTTTCAACACTAAGTCAATCTATCTAGATTGGGATAAGCTAAGCATCCTCTTAGATCTATCTATATATATCTTTATACCCAGTATACAGGATGCTTCTCCCAAATCTTTTATAGAAAACTGTTTAGATAGCCAAGTTTTGACTGATTGTAGCATTGGGATATCATTTCCAATGATAAGTATGTCATCGACATATAAAATTAAGAAGACTATGGCACTCCCACTTGTCTTCTTATACACATATGGTTCATCTATATTTTGATAAAACCAAACTCTTTGATTGTTTCATCAAAGCGAATGTTCCAACTCCTCGATGTTTGCTTTAATCCATAAATGGATTTCTTAAGCTTGCATACTTGGTGCGGTCTTCTACTTGAGACAAACCCTTCTGGCTATAACATATAGACTTCCTCCTCAAGATATCCATTGAGGAAGGCAGTCTTTACATCCATCTGTCATATTTCATAGTCATAGTATGCTGCTATAGCAAGTAATATCCGAATGGATTTGAGCATAGCTACTGGTGAAAAGGTTTCATCATAGTCAATACCATGTTTTTGCCTAAAACCATTTGCCACTAGCCTAGCCTTGTAGATTTCTACTTCGTCATCTACTCCAATCTTCTTCTTGAAGACCCATTTGCACCCTATTGGCTTTACTCCCTCAGGTGGGTCAACCAAGGTCCAAACCTGGTTGGTATATATGGAGTCCATTTCAGATTTCATAGCATCAAGCCATCTGTCAGAGTCCTTACTCTCGATAGCTTTTGTATAGGTCATGGGATCATCATCCTGAATGATATTGGCTTCGTTGTCATCTCCAATAACAAAACCATATCTGAGAGGTGCACCCCGCACTTTCTGACCTATGGAGAGGAGGTGAATGTTGTGGTTGTTCTTGATCTTTAGAAATTTCTGGTTGAGGAATGTCTTGTTGATTGTCAACAGGAGTAAGTTGTAAGCCTTGATCTTCAGTGAGTTCAAGTATCTTCCCACTGCCTTCTTCTTGGATAAATTCCTTTTCTACAAAAATGGCATGCCTACTGACAAAACCTTTTACTCAGCAGGATGATAAAAGATGTATCCAATACCTTCTTTAGGATAACCTATAAACCTAGATTTATCAGCCCTAGCACTTAACTTATGTTCGAATACATTTTTGACATAAGCAGGGCAACCCCAAATCTTAAAATATTTAAGACTTGGCTTTTTTCCTTTCCATAATTCATATGGAGTGCTAGTCACTGATTTTGATGGCACTCTGTTTAAAATATAGGCAGTAGTTTCTTAGGCATAACCCCAGAATGATACTGAAAGATCTGTGAAGTACATCATGGACCTCACCATATCTAATAAGGTACGATTCCTTCTTTCTGCTACACCATTTAATTGAGGTGTATAAGGAGGGGTCCATTCAGAGAGAATGCCTTTGTCTTTAAGATGATCAAGAAATTCACTAGACAAGTATTCTCCTCCTCGATCAGATCGAAGGATTTTAATACTATGTCCAGTTTGTTTCTCAACCATACTTTGATACTCCTTAAATTTATCAAAGGCTTTGGACTTGTGTTTCATAAGATACACGTGTCCAAACCTTGATAAATCGTCAATGAAATTGATGAAATAAGAGTATCCTCCTCTAGCTTGAGTTGTCATTGGTCCACATACATCTGTGTGTATAAGACCTAATAACTCAGTTGCCCTTTCTCCATGTCCAGTGAACGGAGACTTAATCATTTTTTCCATGAGGCAGAATTCATAAGTTCCTAATGATTTAAAATCATAAGGATCAAAGAAGTTATCTTTGTATAACTTGCTTATCCTAGATTCACTTATATGACCTAATCGGCAATGCCAGAGATAAGTGGCATTATCATCTTCTCTCTTTCTTTTCTTGTTATCAACAAGCAAAACTTTATCATTGAGCAAAATAATTAGAAGATCATTATTAAACAAACCATGTCCAAACATTTTATTAGAATAAAAGATAGAGCAACCATTGCTCTTTACATTTATTTCAAAACCTGTTCTAATAACAAGGGTACAAAAATAATATTTCTAATAATATTTGGAATATAATAACAGTTCTTTAATTCCAATATCTTGCCAGAAGGTAATAACAACAAATATGTGCCCATAGCTTCATCATAAATGGCTTCTCCACTCGCGCCATAGAGCTTGAAGTCACCCTTTTTTAAATTTCTAACTCTTTGTAGTCCCTACAATGACTTGGATATATAAGATCCACATGCAGTATCCAATATCGATGAGTTAGAAACTGAAGAACTCAATGATAAATTAGTTTGTATCATGTACAAACCTTTTGATGCTTCTTCACCAGCATCTTGCTTCAAACTCGCAAGATATATCTTGCAGTTCTTCTTCCAGTGTCCCTGCTTGCTGCAGTGAAAACAATAGGCTTCTTTGCCTTCTTCCTCTTTTGCATGCTACTTTTAGGGCTCCTCTTTCTCTTGAACCTTCTTCATTGCATGTTTCTTCTTTCCATCAACTAGAAGAGTATGAGCCTTATCACCCTTAACGTGACTCTCAGATGTCTTGAGCATATTCAACAGCTCAGGTAATAAATATTTAGTTTGTTCATGTGATAGTTCATGACAAACTGTGAGAAGGAGTCTGGGAGTGATTGTAGGATCAAGTCCTGATTAAGCTCTCCATCCATTACAAACCCTAATTGACCTACCGAGTTGTTGACCCAATTGTTGATTTTGATGATTAACAAAACTATTTGAGTATAACATTTGAAGTTACTAACAATTTTGGTTTAATTTTTCAGTTTATGATATGTTCTATTAATCAAAATCATAAGATAAATTAAGTTCTAGTTCGAATCTAATGTCAAGGTAAGATTTCAGACATTAGAGTCGACACATGGAATCGCAGAGTCAACTCCGAAAAACGGCACGGACTTAGAGTCGACTCCGGGACTGTTAGAGCCGACTCCAATAGAAAAGACAGAACGATAGTTTTTCTGGCCATGACTTAGAGTCGACTCCCGGACTGTTAGAGTCGACTCCAGAAGATTTTTTTGTCGACCCCAGAAAAGTTAGAGATGACTCCAGTTCAAGCGATTTGGAGATTTTCGAACTAGAGCCGACTCCAGAAAAGTTAGAGCCAACTCCAGAATGTCAGACGCAACTCCTGAACTGTCAGGACGACTCTAAACTTTATCTTTATCTTTTTAATCCCAATGGCTATTGCTATTTTTGGTTCTAATCCTTCTTACACTTGTTTCTAATGGATAGTTTTAAACTATTTATGGATTAATCAGGATCTATAAGAAGAGGGTTTGCTGCATCCGAAAAGAAGAGAGATAAAAAGAAAAGAATAGAGAGAAATCTTAGAAATCCATCAGAAAATCAAAAGAGAAAAGAGGGAAAACTCGTAAGGAAAGATCATACTGATTTTCTAAAAGAAAGAGAGAGATTCTAAGCTTTTGTTGTTCTATTTCGAAGAAATCCCAAGGGAAGAAGCAAGCCCTAGTTCTCTGATCTTCTGAGTCTCAAGAGCACCTTGAAGGAAGATCCACTCAAAAGAAGAAAAGGAGCAAGCCACCAAGATCTGCAAATCAGGCTTTGATTCCTATCTTTTATTCTTGTTTCATTATTGTATATTTGCTCATAGGAGGAGCTGTTTATCTTGTAAAACAAATATTGTTTGCTGGGTCTATCTGGTGATTGATTCAATTGAGGTTGTTAGCCTTGTGCAAGTATTAGCTTGTGGTGTTAGGTTTTGTGCTGGTGAGCCTTGAAAACTAGCTGGGTTCGTTGTGCATCCAGAAAAACAACAAGTTTGAGTTGTGAGCTTGCAAAACAACTCTGCTGTAATCAGATTAATTATAGTGTGGACCCAAGAGATACTTGGGAGTGGACGTAGGTGTAGGTACACCAAACCATTATAAAATCTCCTGTGTTTGCCGTGATTGTCTTATTTTTTTTAACTCTCTATTTGTGCATATTCTATTTTAATCTATGCGAATCTATGTTTATTTCCGCTGGGGTTATTTTTCAAAAGAGTTTAAATTTTTAAAAACCCAATTCATCCCCCCCCTCTTGGGTTGCTATCTGGACCAACAATTGGTATCAGAGCTAGTGCTCATTTGATTTGATCTAACGATCAAGAGTCAAATATCCACATGGCAACTCAAGCTGGTTCATCTTTTTCCGAAGGTCAATCTACAAATAGACCACCCTTGTTTAATGGATTAAACTATAGTTATTGGAAAGCTAGAATGAAAATTTTCATTCAAGCACTTGACTATGATCTATGGAGCATTATAGTCAATGGACCACACATACCCACTGCTAGAGTAAATGACATGAAGATTCCTAAACCAGAAACGGAATGGGATGAACATGATAAAAATTGGCACAACTTAATGCCAAAGCAATGAATATTTTATACTGCTCATTAGATGCAAATGAATTCAATCGTATATCTATTTGCATTTCTGCTAAGGAAATCTGGAATAGACTTGAGGTTACCCATGAGGGAACAAATCAAGTCAAGGAATCTAAGATTAACATGCTAGTTCATAAGTATGAATTGTTTAAGATGGATGCATGTGAATATATTACTGATATGTTTACAAGATTTACTGATATAGTTAATGATTTAAAAAGCCTTGGTAAATCTTATAATAATTCTGATCTTGTGAGGAAGGTTTTACGTTCTTTGCCTAGGACTTGGGAAGCTAAAGTGACTGCATTACAAGAGGCAAAGATCTAAGTACCCTACCCCTAGAAGAATTATTGGGATCCTTGATGACTCATAAGCTTCAAATTAAGCAACATGTTGATGATGATGAGTCAAAGAAGAAGAAGACTATGGCTCTTAAGATTTCTGAATATATGGAAGAGCCTCATGAATCTAAAGATGAAAGTGATGATGAGGACATGGCACTCATCACAAGGAAATTTAAAAAATTCATGAGGAAGAAGAAGTTTGAAAAGAAAAGCCCTTTGGAAGAAAAGATGAGGACAATGGCAAAGAAAAAGAAGTTATTTGTTTTGAATGTAAAAAGCTGGGTCATTTTAAATATGAATGCCCTCAACTAAAGAAAGGCACCCGAAAATTCAAAAAGAAGGCAATGATGGCCACATGGAGTGATTTGGAAAGCTCAAGTTCCGAAGAGGAAGAAAAGAGTGAAATGACCAATCTATGCTTCATGGCGGACAATGATGAGGTAAGTTCAAGTTTTCTAGATAATTTTACTTTCGATGAATTGCATAGTGCTTTTTATGAATTAATGGATGATTTGCAAACTTAAGTTCAAAGAACAAAGATTTGAAAAATCAAATGCAAAAACTATCCTTAGAAAATGAAAAGAATGTTGTAGAAAAAGAAGTTTTGATAAAAGAAAATGAAAGCTTGAAAAATGAGGTGATAGACTTAAACCTATAGTTGATAAATTTACATTAAACTCTATCAAACTTAATATGATTTTGGACAATCAAAAAGCTGTCTTTGATAAAGCTGGATTGGGATATAATCCACTTAAAAAGCAAAAATCTTTGAAAAATATTTTTATACATGCTGAAAAATCATCAAATATTACTTGTTTTAAATGTGGAAACAAAGGACATAAATCTTATATGTGTAAATCTCCACATAATAAGAGAAAGATGATTTGGGTTCCCAAAGGAATAATATTTAATGCATCTAACCATGAAGGACCCAAGAAGGCTTGGGTACCTAAAATTAAGACATGAATGTTTTGCAGGAGTGTCTTGCAGCCATCAGACTGAAAAGAAAATGGTACCTGGATAGTGGTTGCTCAAGACACATGACGGGTGACAAAGATCAATTCATCACCTTGAATCAAAAAGAGGTGGAGTAGTTACTTTTGGTGATAATGGTCAAGGCCATATCATGGGTATTGGTAAGATTCAAATTACTCCATCTACTCATATTGATAATGTTTTATATGTTGATGGACTTAAACATAATTTGATAGGTATTAGCCAACTGTTGACAAAGGTTTCAAAGTTTCCTTTGAAGCTTCTGTTTGCACTATTACTAATCTCATTGATACAGCATTATTCTTGTTGGTAAACGTTATGGCAATGTGTACTTAATTGATTTGAATAATTTATTTCTAAGTAATCATTGCTTAGTTGCTAATAATGCTAAGATGAATGAGATTGGTTGGCTATGGCACCGTAGATTAGGTCATGCAAGCACACACTTAATTTCTAAACTATTAAAATGGATCTAGTTAAAGGTATTCCTAGCTTAAATTTTGAAAATAATCGAATATGTGATGCATGTCAATTTGGAAACAAACAAGAACTTCTTTCAAATCTAAAAATATTGTTTCAACTACTAGGCCACTAGAGCTACTACACATGGACCTTTTTGGACCTACTAGAACCACAAGTCTAGGAGGAAAGAAATATGGTCTAGTGATAGTAGATGATTACTCTAGATTCACTTGGGTAATATTTTTGGCTCACAAAGATGAGACTTTCTCAATATTCCTGAAATTCGTTAAGAAAGTCACAAATGAGAAAAACACTACCATAGTGTCTATTAGAAGTGATCATGGAACTGAATTTGAAAATCACTTATTTGAAAAATTCTGTTTTGAAAAAGGCATACATCATAACTTTTCAGCACCTAGAACACCGCAACAAAATGGAGTTGTAGAAAGAAAGAATAGGACTTTAGAAGACATGGCCCGTACCATGCTATGTGAAAGCCAACTTCCAAATATTTTGGGCGGAAGCTATAAACACAGCATGTTACATCCTAAATAGAGCCTGATTAGACCTATCCTTAAGAAGACTCCCTATGAACTATGGCATAATAGGAAACCAAATTTAGGTTATTTTCATGCATTTGGTTGTAAATGTTTTATTCATAACAATGGAAAGGATAATCTTGGGAAGTTTGATGCAAAGTCTGATGAAGGTATTTTCCTAGGATATTCTACATCTAGCAAGGCATATAGAGTATTTAATAAGAGAAGCTTAGTTGTAGAAGAATCCATTCATATAGTGTTTGATGAGTCTTTAGCATCAAGTTCAGATAAAATTGATGATGAGGAAGATAAATCTTTGATTGAAAGAGGTATTGAAAAATTAAATGTATCTTCAGATCAAGAACCTGAAGCTAAGGATGATGACTCACCTAAGGATGATGGTATTGATATTTCTCATAATGATAAAGATCTACCTAGAGATTGGAGATATGCTTATGGTCATCCTAAGGACCTAATCATAGGTGATCCATCTCAAGGTGTAAGGACTAGATCATCAATGAGAAATATCAATAATCATCTTGCATTTGTATCTCATATAGAACCTAAAACTATAGAGGAAGCTGAGAAAGATAGTTATTGGATGTTAGCAATGCAGGAAGAGTTAAATCAATTCACTAGGAACCAAGTTTGGACCCTAGTAGACAGACCTAAAAATCACCCTATAATAGGATCTAAATGGGTTTTTAGAAATAAATTGGATGAAAATGGATTGGTAATTAGAAATAAGGCTAGATTAGTTGCAAAAGGATATAATCAGGAAGAAGGTATAGATTTTGATGAAACTTTTGCACCTGTTGCTAGATTAGAAGCCATTAGGCTACTACTTGCATTTGCATGTCATATGAATTTCAACTTATTTCAAATGGATGTTAAAAGTGCATTTTTAAATGGTTTTATAAATGAGGAAGTTTATGTTGAACAACCTCCTGGTTTTGAAGATCATGAATTTACAAATCACGTTTTCAAATTACACAAAGCACTTTATGGTTTAAAGCAAGCACCTAGAGCTTGGTATGATAGATTAAGTAAATTTTTAATTGAAAATGATTTTTCAGAGGAAATGTTGATAAAACATTGTTTTTAAAAAGAAAAGAAAAGATTTATTAATTGTTCAAATTTACGTTGATGACATTTATTTGGTGCTACTAACAATCTCCTTTGTCAAGAATTTGCTAAGTTAATGCAGGGAGAATTCGAGATGAGCATGATGGGAGAACTAAACTTCTTCCTTGGACTTCAAATCAAACAAGAGAAAGCGGGATTTTCATTAACCAAACAAAGTACACAAAGGAAATACTCAAGAAGTTTGGTATGGAATCTGCTAAACCTCTTGGTACGCCAATGAGTCCTTCATGCAAGCTGGACAAGGATGAAGAAGGTAAGAAAGTAGATCAGAAGCATTACAGAGGTATGATCGGATCACTTCTTTACCTAACTGCAAGTAGGCCAGATATTATATTTTCTGTTTGCTATGTGCAAGATATCAATCTAATCCTAAAGAATCACATTTATTGCTGTTAAAAGAATCTTTAGATACTTAAATGGAACTAAAAATGTAGGATTATGGTATTCTAGAGACTCAACTTTAAATTGATTGCTTATTCTGATTCTGATTATGCTGGTTGTAAATTAGATAGAAAGAGTACAAGTGGTGCATGCCAACTTTTAGGAAGTAACTTAATCTCTTGGTTTAGCAAGAAGCAAAATTCGGTTGCATTATCCACTGCTGAGGCAGAGTATGTTGCAGCTGGAAGTTGCTGTGCTCAAATCCTTTGGATTAAGCGACAACTTGAAGATTATGGTATCACACTTGATAAAATTCCTATTAAATGTGATAATACAAGTGCAATTAATCTAACTAAGAATCCAATTCAACATTCAAGAACTAAACACATAGAAATTAGATATCACTTTATTAGAGAACATGTAACTAACAAAGATGTTTGTCTTGAATATGTTAATACTAATGATCAATTAGCTGATATTTTTACCAAACCTTTGAGTGAGGAAAGATTTTGTTATCTTAGAGGAGAATTAGGAGTTTGTGATCCTTTAGAATGATTTTCTGAAACTCTTAAAGACAACAACTATCTAGACTTCATTAATTTCTTGAAAATCTCTATGTCCAATAAGGAAATTTATCTAGAAATTTGATTCATTGTTTCCCAATTGATTAAGGAACACTTATCTAGAGTTTGATGATTAATTGATTAGTTTCAGATCCTTGAAATTTATTTTTTACTGAAACTATTGTGGAGTCGACACCCTCAGTTTTGGAGTCGACACCTTTTTTTGAGCTTTCTGTCATTAGAGTCGACTCCGGCTTCTGCAGAGCCGACTCTAATTCGAGCGCTGACTGATTTTTTGTTCGGAGCCGACACCTCACTTTGCGGGAGTCGACTCTAAGTGAAAAATCGTCACTTTATTAGGGCAGAGTCGACACTTTAACACTCAACCCTTTTTCAATCCTTTTCAAATCCTTCTCCAAAGCACTCCAAACTTTTCCAAACTCTTAAATATCCTTGATTCCAACTTCCATTGATCTCCAATGGCTCCCAAAAGGCGAGGATCCGTGTTTGGCGCGGCCATTCTACCGGAGATGTTCCGTTCGAAGAAC
>UESW01003910.1:1235012-1269818 GCA_900491605.1 Calamus simplicifolius | reverse complement strand
GTAAGAAGGTTGATCAAAAATATTATCGAGGTATAATCGGATCCCTACTTTACTTAACTGCAAGTAGACCAGACATAATGTTTGCTGTTTGCTTATGTGCTAGATTTCAGTCTGAACCTAAAGAATCACATTTAATTGCTGTTAAAAGAATTCTTAGATACCTTAGTGGAACAAAAAATGTAGGTTTATGGTATTCTAGAGACTCAACATTAAATCTGATTGCTTATTCTGATTCTGATTATGCTGGATGTAAGTTAGATAGAAAAAGCACAAGTGGTGCATGCCAATTTTTAGGAAGTAACTTAATCTCATGGTTTAGCAAAAAGCAAAATTCGGTTGCATTATCTACTGCTGAAGCAGAATATGTTGCAGCTGGAAGTTGCTGTGCTCAAATCCTATGGATTAAGAGACAACTTGAAGACTATGGTATCACACTTGATAAGACACCTATAAGATGTGATAATACAAGTGCAATCAATCTAACTAAAAATCCAATTCAACACTCAAGAACAAAGCATATTGAAATTAGATATCACTTTATAAGAGAACATGTTGCCAATAATGAAATTTGTCTTGATTATGTGAATACTGAAGAACAACTGGCAGATATATTTACAAAACCCTTAAGTGAAGAGAGATTTTGTTATCTTAGAGGAGAATTAGGAGTTTGTGATCCTTTGGAATAATTTTCTGAAACTCTTAAGAACAACTATCTAGATTTCATCAATTTCTTGAAAAATCTCGATATTCAATAAGGAAATCTATCTAGATCTTGATTCATTGTTTCCCCAATTGCTAAGGAACATTTATCTAGAGTTTGATGATTAATTTGAATAGTTTCAGATCCTTGAAACTTGATTTTTTATCTCTGAAACTGTTAGAGTCGACTCTAACAGTTTGTGGAGTCGACACCTTAGTTTTTGATGTTCTGTCTAAGCAATTAGAGCCGACTCCGGCTTCTGTAGAGCCGACTCTAATTCGAGCGCTGACAGACTTTCTGGTTCGGAGCCGACACCCAGTTTTCGGGAGTCGACTCTAGGTCGAACTAGGTCAAAAATAAAAAGGCGGAGTCGACCCCAAATCATTTTATCCGTCTCCCAAAACCCCTCCAAGGAGTTCCAAAGCCTTTCCAACCTCCCCAATCTTCTCAAAACCTTTGATTACACATTCCAATCAACTCAATGGCACCCAAGAGGCGGTTTCGTCGGAGGAGCGTCCGTTCCCACGAGGCGACGCACGATTCGGAGGCAACCCTCGCCATCCTCCTCTTCGGCCACTCAAGAAGATTCCCCTCCTTCACCCTCTTCACCCAAAGTAGATCAACTAGCCGGTAAGACTATCACAACTGGAAGGAAGGTCAACTTTGATTTCTTTGAGTCGGAGGGCTTCTCAATAGGAAGATGTTTAAAAGAAATGGGGTGGGAAAAGATTTGTTCATTAGATATCCCCACTTATCCTGCCCTAGTGAGAGAATTTTACAATGATTTGAGTAGAGGAGAAGGCGGTTTAGTCAGTATTGTAAGAGGAACTAGAGTTGTAATAACTGCTGAAATCCTTGGAAATCTGTTGGAAATGCCCACAATTGGTATTATGGAATATCAGCATGATGATAGAAGTGGTGCATTGTCAAGAATGTTAGGGAGGGATGTAACCGAGTTTGAGGAAATTCTTGCTAATCAATTAAATCTGGAGCTCAGGTTACTACACAACATATGTGGAAGAATTTTATTCCCCAAAATTGGTAGATTTGAGTACGTCTCGGAGCGAGACATTCTTTTGATGGATTGTATTATAACTGGAAGGCCAGTCAACCTAGCTGGCATGATGATTGGTTATATGGCAGAGGCTGCTACAAAGAAAAGATCTACACTGCCATATGGTATGGTTCTGACATTGATCTTTAGAAGCCAAGGTGTGCTAATTATGGATAATGAACCCCTAAGGAAATTAAGGCACACTGACTATTATAGTATTTCTACTATTCATCGGATGGGCTTCAAGAAGTTAAATGGTATCTGGATGAAAGGAGGACGAGAAGAAAGAGCTGAGAGAGATAGAACTGAAGAGGCCAGAGTAGAAGATATCCCTGGACCATCCACTGCGGGACCATCAGTCCCTGATCCATTTATTGCGGGACCATCTACAGCTGGACCTTCAGAAGCTGGACCGAGCACAGTTCCCTCTCCTCCACATCTGTCTGTTACTGCTTCTGGGAGATTCTCTGATGAGCAGATTGGTCAGTTGAGAGCCTTGCTTGCTGAATATGACAGTCAGATCTCATGAGATTAATCAATTAAAAGAAGACTTCAATCAGCTAAAAGAAGAACTTAACTCGAGACTTGACATGATTTCCTTTTCCATAAGCAATTCTGTTGAATCCTTTGGTGCTGAACTTCACAAAATCTTTGAAAGGATGGAAGGCATTGCTGATGGCTCGGGATCTTATGTTCATGCAACTGGTCAACTGAAGAAGGACATTGACCTTGCAGTCTCACAGATTGAAGCTTGTCTTGAAAATTTTAAGAAATCTCAAAAAGATGATGTAATGGAAATCATAGGTCACTTGAAGAAAATTGTATTCAAACATATCTGACTTTGATTTTGATTTTGATACTCTTTTGTATCTTAGGTTCTCCAGGTTTACTTTATCTTGATAGTTTGTATTTAGGAATTTTGAGTATCTAATGTATCTCACTTTGGAATGTACTTGAATCAACTTATGTAATGTTTCTTACTTATGTAATGCAATTACACATTTTCAAATCTGTCTATGATTGACTGCTTGAATCCCTATGTCTTATTGAACCAACAATTTTTCTCTAATAACTTTCTTTATCTAATACTCTCCTTATTGCTGATAACAAAAAAGGGGGAGAGATGGTTGAATATGCAAAAAAAAAAGACTTGAAATTTTAATGAGAGATGGTTGAATATGCAAAAAGAAAGAAAGAAAGGGGAGAAATGATTGTTTATGCAAAAAGAAAGAGACTTGAAATTTTAATCAGTTAAAATTTGATTTTTATATATAGGGGGAGCTATTCAATGCAGGGGGAGCTTAACAACAAGCTTAATTGCAATTTTCTGTACATTTAGTTTAAATGTTCATAATTGATGGCTTATATAGAACTCATGCATAATTTTAAAAGTTCACTTTGAATATTGGCATCAAATCCTTCATTAAAAATGTTTTAAGCTTTAAAATGACTATAATCTTTAGTTCGAATGAATTTTTTGAATGCATATACTCAAAGTTTTTGTTATCATCAAAAAGGGGGAGATTGTTGACCCAATTGATGATTTTGATGATTAACAAAACTATTTGAGTATAACAATTGAAGGCTCTAATGATTTTGATTAAGTTTTTCAGATTATAAGTCGATTGAATGATCAAAATCAGGAGTTAAATCTTGTTCTGGATCGAATCTAATGTCTAGGTAAGATTGCAGACATTAGAGTCGACTCCGAGAATCACAGAGCCGACTCCAGTATCTGGCACGGAAGTTAGAGTCGACTCCGAGACTGTTAGAGCCGACTCCAACAGAAAAGACAGAACGTTGATTTTTCTGGCCCCGACTTAGAGTCGACTCCGGGTCTGTTAGAGTCGACTCCAGAAAAGTTTCTTGTCGACCCCAGAAAAGTCAGAGACGACTCCAGAATTAACGGATTAAAGTGTTTCGAGTTAGAGCCGACTCCAGAAAAGTTAGAGTCGACTCCAACCCACCTGGAACGAAAAATCAAATTGCCAGATCAGCTCTAACGGTAATATTTCTATTTTACTTTATTTCTAACGGATATATTTTGTTGCAAGGTACACTCCAACGGATAGTTTTCTTCCAAAAATGGTTTGAAAGAAATCTATAAAAAGGGAAGACTATCATTCAAAAACAAAAACGGAAAAACAAAAAAAAGAAAAACGGAAATAGAGAAATCCCAATTCAAAAATCCGAAAAAGAGAGAGCCTGAATCTCAAGAGAAAAAACCTTCTAGCTCAAATCCACTCCACTCCAAAAAGCTCAAGAGGAATCCAAGGCATTCAAATCAAAGTTTTGGTGGATTTCCCAAATTGGAGAAAGAGGATCAGTTTCTTGCTTTTCAATCCTTCTCAACTGCTTCAACTGTGAAGAATCGGAGCTGAGGCTTGATTCAATCTAGCAAGGAGAAGAAGAAAAGAAGAAAAGAAGAAAAGCTCAAAAGCCAACCAACTACAAATCAGGCTTTTCTAAACCTTGTTCATTTACTTGATTATTTGCTCATTGAGGAGCTGTGTACTTGAAAAACAATATTTCTTTTGTTTGTGTCTAGTTCAATCTGGGGGATTGAACTAGTGGAGGTAGTCTTACCTCGGTACAAGCTTGGTATAGCTTGTGTTAGGGTTTTTGTGCTGGTGAGCCCGAAAACCGGCTGGGTTCGTTGTGATCCCGGGAAAACAACAAGTTTGAGTTGTGAGCTTGTAAAACAACTCGGCTGTAATCAAGGAAGATTATAGTGTGGACCCAAGTGAATCTTGGGAGTGGACGTAGGTGTTGGATACACCGAACCACTATAAAATCTTTGTGTTTGCCGTGTCTCCTTTATCTCTATCTCTATCTCTATCTTATTGATTGTATTTTGTTTTTGCATCTGCATTCACTTTCACTCACACTAAGCAAACAAATATTTCAAAAGGTTTAAATTTTTTTAAAGAAACCCAATTCACCCCCCCCTCTTGGGTTGTCATCTGGGCCAACACACTTTTCTAAGAATGTACTTGAATTGACACATGTAATGAATCTTGCATTGAAATATAATTATCCTTTTATTGCAAATTTGTCTATGAGATCCAATTACCATCTCTATGATTAAATGAACCAACAACCCCGCTTTGATAATTTACCTTATTGCTGATAACTAAAAAGGGGGAGAGAAAATTGTATATGCATAAAAGAAATAAGAATGAAAGAATATAAGGAGTATAAGATTTCAATCTTTTGGCATATCAAAAAAGGGGGAGAAAAATTTTGAGATTTATAAATTCTAATCAATTTGTATCAATCGATTTCAGTTTATTTACATAGGGGGAGTTATTTAATGCAGGGGGAGCTTAATAATTTCCTACGTAAAGTTAAATCATCTTGATTGATGTTTATAATAGGACTCATGTATCTTTTTTTGATTCATTTTGAAAATTAGCATCAAATTCTCTATTAGGAAGTTTTAAAGCTTTAACAATGTCTATAATTCTTAATTCAAATGAATTCTTAATGCATATACTCAAAGTTTTTTGTCATCATCAAAAAGGGGGAGATTGTTGACCCAATTGTTGATTTTGATGATTAACAAAACTATTTGAGTATAACATTTGAAGTTACTAACGATTTTGGTTTAATTTTTCAGTTTATGATATGTTCTATTAATCAAAATCATAAGATAAATTAAGTTCTAGTTCGAATCTAATGTCAAGGTAAGATTTCAGACATTAGAGTCGACACATGGAATCACAGAGTCGACTCCGAAAAATGGCACGGACTTAGAGTTGACTCCGGGACTGTTAGAGCCGACTCCAATAGAAAAGATGGAACGATAGTTTTTTCGGCCACGACTTAGAGTCGACTCCCGGACTGTTAGAGTCGACTCCAGAAGATTTTTGTGTTGACCCCAGAAAAGTTAGAGACGACTCCAGTTCAAGCGATTTGGGGATTTTTGAACTAGAGCCAACTCCAGAAAAGTTAGAGCCAACTCCAGAATGTCAGACGTGACTCCAGAACTGTCAGAACGACTCTAAACTTTATCTTTATCTTTTTAATCCCAACGGCTATTGCTATTTTTGGTTCTAATCCTTCTTACACTTGTTTCTAACGGATAGTTTTAAACTATTTATGGATTAATCGGGATATAAGAAGAGGGTTTGCTGCATCCGAAAAGAAGAGAGACAAAAAGAAAAGAATAGAGAGAAATCTTAGAAATCCATCAGAAAATCAAAAGAGAAAGATGAAAACTCGTAAGGAAAGATCATACTGATTCCCCAAAAGAAAGAGAGAGATTCCAAGCTTTTGTGTTCTATTTCGAAGAAATCCCAAGGGAAGAAGCAAGCCCTAGTTCTCTGATCTTCTGAGTCTCAAGAGCACCTTGAAGGAAGATCCACTCAAAAGAAGAAAAGGAGCAAGCCACCAAGATTTGCCAATCAGGCTTCGATTCCTATCTTTTTATTCTTGTTTCATTATTGTATATTTGCTCATAGGAGGAGCTGTTTATCTTGTAAACAAATATTATTTGCTGGGTCAATCTGGTGATTGATTCAGTTGAGGCTGTTAGCCTTGTGCAAGCATTAGCTTATGGTGTTAGGTTTTGTGCTGGTGAGCCTTGAAAACCAGCTGGGTTCGTTGTGCACCCGGGAAAACAACAAGTTTGAGTTGTGAGCTTGCAAAACAACTCTGCTGTAATCAGATTGATTATAGTGTGGATCCAAGAGATACTTGGGAGTGGACGTAGGTGTAGGTACACCGAACCACTATAAAATCTCCTATGTTTGTCGTGATTGTCTTATTTTCTTTAACTCTCTATTTGTGCATATTCTATTTTAATCTATGCGAATCTAAGTTTTATTTCCGTTGGAGTTTATTTTTCAAAAGAGTTTAAATTTTTGAAAAACCCAATTCACCCCCCCCTCTTAGGTTGCTATCTGGACCAACAGCTCAGGTAATGAAATATTTAGTTTGTTCATGTGATAGTTCATGACAAACTGCAAGAAGGAGTCTGGGAGTGATTGTAGGATCAAGTCCTGATTAAGCTCTCCATCCATTACAAACCCTAATTGACCTAACCGAGTGATTAAGTCAATCATCTTCAAAACATGAGCTTGAACGGATGAGCCCTCACTCATACGTGCACGGAACAATTGCTTCGAAATCTCATATCGAGCAGCCCTACTTTGCTCTCCATAAAGCTCTTTAAGATTGAGTAATATAGATTAAGGTTCCCGCTCCTCATGTTGCCTCTGTAATTCATTGCTCATCGAGGCCAACATGATATACTTAACAGTCAAACTATCATTCTGCCACTTTTATATGTGGCTTGTTCCTCCTCTGTAGCATCATCTCCAATCGGATCTAGATTAGGAGAGTCGAGGATGTAGGAAACCTTTTCCTGAGTTAAGACAATTCTCAAGTTCCTCAACCAGTCCATATAATTTGGACCAGTCAACTTGTTGGCATCTAAAATGCCCCGCAGTGATAAAGTAGAAGCCATAAATTTTAATCTATATTAAAGTAAAGAACAATACATAAGCAGACCACTCATAATGATGTCTACAACTAGACAAGGACTTATCAATCTAATTGTATCTCCCACTATTTATTACGAATACCATAACCCTCACCTATGGTAAGCGAGAAAACCCTACTAGGGTTTCTTTAGTGGGTTGAGATCCCAATTCATCATAAATATCTTGTGTTACACAACAAATATTCATGAGTTCAAGGGTAAAAAATATCCTTTCCAATTGCAACTCATGCAACTCTCAACATAACACCTGCCTCTAAGATACTTATAGCCTTGTGTTACACAACAAACTATAATGTCTTAGTTTAATCAAACCCTTCATTTTTATATAGTCATGATTGAATAATATTGCCCTTATTACACAACAAAGCAACACTACTAATCATTCTATAAAGCATTAAATGCACTAAGATAATTCATATCTAACCCTAGAGTATGCCTTGTGTTGCATAACAAACCTACTATAGTTGTTATCATAAATTTATCTTAGTATGAAGGAAGGCATTAGGTAGTGTTCATAATCAATATATCATTTCCAATTCAAGGTCTAAATCAATCGAATTGGCCAGTTAAGTGGGAAAGAGGTGGGGGTCCTCTCGTTGCTTTCCTTAGACACCAATTTAATTGGCCAGGTTAGTCAACGAAACCAATTAAAAAAACACAATCTCTTTACCTTTCCAGAACCACTTTTCTAGACACCAATTGGTTAATCAAATCCTAAAAGGATTTGTATTATGATTCTATCACACTATGACTAAATATAATTTTTAGGAGGGCTTTGATGGTCTCATGCACATCCTTTTTCTAATATGCATAACAATAATATCATACCACGCATATATTCAATGCAATTTTAAAATTATCATCTTAAGTAAAATTTCTCATTAATTAGAACATGTCCAGCCATAACTCATTAGTCCCTTGGGCTAGTCTATGCAAAACACTGCAGGCATAGAGGCTCAGGAGGCGTGTTCTAATGCAAGAAATTTTATAACTCTACATAATAAAATAAATCATGCTAAAAGCATAATATAATCATTTATATAATCAATATTATGGACCACTAATTGAATCAATCAAGGTGGCTCTGATACCAATGATGGGTGTTGGAAATTGTATCCTAAAGCCAATCATTTGATGATTAAGCTAATGTAAATTGTATATAAATTGATATATTAATAAAAGTTATTTGGCAGTTTATTCATTACAAAACATCTTCTTAATACTCCTGATAGTAATGAAGCCCTTAGGATCTTCTTTCATAATAAAGAAGGATTTATCTTTGAAGGTCCTCAAAAGAGTTCGCGACCAAATGATATACTATGACAGGGCCATAGTACTATCAATTATAGGACATTGTATATCATATTTGTTGGTTGTCCTCTTAACCAAGGAGTGTAAAAATACTTGTATGACATATAGGTGAAAGTGTAGGAGTACATTTCACCGAACGTGAATCATTTTCGGATACTCTGCTATCAAGAGTTAATCCAAGAAGATATAGGTATAAGCATCCTTCAGACCTGAAGATCACAACCAGTGACTTGCAAGCAACTCATTGTACTTAGGTGTCAGACCACCTGGATTTCTAATCCAGCTATGAAAGGTTACTGCGTGTAGTCAAGTACTTGTGGTAGTTAGTTGTGGATCAAGATGAAATTTGACCTATCTTGTTAAAAGGAGAAATGCTTGTGTTTTAATTTAGCAATACCTTGGCCAAGGCACTTCATGTGAAGGTCACATGATCACTAAAGTTGAAATCATTTTATGGAGTTGCTGTTTAGAGTTGACATGCTCTTAAGCCATCCTTAGCATTTGTGGTCAAGAGGATGAATTATACGATAACTGTTTCTTAGGGTTCTTGGAGTTTGTTCGGTAACTCTTCGACCTATCCGAACGTCGGGTTTCATTGCTAGATGGGCACATCGATTAGTATAGAAAGTTGTTTCTATGCTACCGGCTTAGGTTCGAACCTAGAGAGTCACACGCATAGAAGTTTCCTAGAATCACTATTTGCTGATCATTGATTGAGAATCATAAATGATTTAATTAATCAATTTGATTGATTACATTATCTCAATTGGGTTAAGTACAAGTGAATAAGATTCAATTTGGTTTAAGTCTATTAGAAGGACTAGTCAATTTCAAATATTGATTTGAAATTAGACTTGATTTGGATTTAAATAGATTCAGGACTAGCCAAATTTGATTTGGGCTAGGACCATGATCTATGTAGGTTCAGTCCAATAAATTCAGATCAGCTTAAACCAAAACCTGAACCCAAACCTCTCGCATAAGTATTTCATATAATGAGATAACTAAAATCAGAGAGATTAAATTCACATGTAGAATTTAATGTATAACATTAATCTTCTCCAAACCATTTCCGTCGAAATTCTAAGTGTTAGAATTAAAGTGGAATTAATGTGCCTCTTTGAATTAACGAGACGATGGAATTCTAAGTGATTAAATTCATATCTCTTTTATTTTCAATGTCAGAATTAAACAAAAGGTTGCATCTCTTTGGTTTTCACCGAACCTCAGAATTAACTAAAGGCTGCGTCTCTTTGGTTTTCACCGAACATCGGAATTAAACAAAAGGTTACGTCTCTTTGATTTTAACCGAACGACAGAATTCTAAGAGTTAGAATTGAGCCTATAAATTGGAGGACATCCCTCACCAGATTACAACAACGAGATGTTATGGATTGAATTTCTAAAGAGTTAGAATAGAAAATCCTGGTGTAATTCTGGTGTCAGAAAAAGTTTGGTGGATCTTAGAAGAAGATTCAAGTGGGAGGATTCAAGATCAGCAAAATTATTTTTCCGCGAGCTAGCACTCTCGGGAATCCGATCATTCGGGGGCTTCGCGTGGACGATACTAGAGGCCGAACGATTGAACGACTGCAAAGCACAAAGGATTTATCTACTATTCTTAAGGTGAGTGATTTGATCCCTGGATCTTAAGGCAGGCTTCAAGACGAGTAGTATGACTTCTCATCTTGAAGATTAAGATATGATCTTAATTATTTAATTTATATGCATTATTTAGATCAAACGATCTTATAATATAAGGCAAAGATATGATCTTGATGCATGTTAAATAGATTAATATGTAATCATTAAATTTTCGCATTGATAATTGTTATCAAAATTAAAATATGCATGCCTTGGGGATTATTTCTCCCTACAATTGGTATCAGAGCGATGGTTTCTTCTTGATCTAATTTATTGCATAGAAATTAATGTTCTTATTAATTATGTAATTATGGCTAAAATGATTCACCTGGCTATTCGGTCACAGATGGATTAAAAATCCAAATTATCCATTCAATGAGGTATTATATGACATATTGTCGTGCGATTATTTTATTATTGATGCTTAGTCAAAAGATAATTAAATTGATCTTTGGCATCAAAACATAGATTAGACTCACTCTCAAAAGATGTTTATATTTGATACATATTGATGTTGTATAAAAGTATGATATTTGCATGTTTAGTATAAAACATAGATATGAGATATGATGGCTTGTAGTCTATGTTATGAAACATACAAATATTTATGAGAGTTTTATTTGAATGTCATATATTAATTCATAATCTTTTAGATATGATCTAAATATAGGAATTATGAGTAGTAACATAATGCAAGTGATGCTTGATTGAAATATATTACATGTAAACATGAAATATATTTAATCTTTTGGGTTAGCTAAATCGGGTCCATAAAGGGTTAGACCCTAAGGTTTAAATCAACTGGACTAAAAAAGTATTTGATCAAATCTAAATTAATTAGATTAGGTTAAGAATGCTCTAAATCAAACAATAGTTATAGTTGATCATGCCCTTCTCTTTGATTAAACCAAATGGAAGTAGATTAGGCTCCGTGGTTGAGCATGAATCTCTTAGATGGTCAAATCAAAATTGGTTAACCATATGATGTCAAGGTGAGTTGGCAAGTTGCTCTAGGATCAACGATTGAATGGTTTTTAATTGGGAGCTACTCGTATTGATGCGTCTTTAACGAGTTAATGACATATCTCTTCCATCGGTCTCACTTATCTGGTCATCATGGTGAACCATTTATGATTCAGATCATTTACCTGATTCGGGTTGACTTATGCCGGTAAGGAAATTAGTCTGACTGATTAAGGTGCCACTTAAACTGATATAATCTTGTCTCATTAAACTGACTTCATAGATTCAGTGGAAGAACTTGATTAGTCAATTTATCTTCAGATTATTAAATCTTCTAAAATTATTAGGTCCTTAAAATGAAATAGTTATATGATAACTAGATCAAAGCCTCCCATTAAGGTGGGTGATAATGAGTTCGATGTCTTGATAATCATTGGAGGCACTCCATGCCTGGTGCTTGTCAACCATCGAAATTATCATTCATTATATGATAAGTCAGTGTAGCTATTAAATAGACAGTCAGGTGGGCCGAGCATCACTTGGGCTTGGTTGTCTATTGATAGGTTACACTGATTATATCATTTAATGGTTGGATCTAACCAGAACTTTCAGTGGAGGCACTTCATGCCTGATTAAGAGGAATATGGGGCAAAACTAAACACTAAGAATTGTTTGGGAAAACAATTGGTTTTGAACCTACTCTTAGATGCATATGGGTTGGCCAAGCTTCACTTGGGCCTGTATGTAATCTATGTAGATCTTAGTGCCCACTAAAGAATTAAGAATAATTCTTCAAATTGGGGTGTAGAGACTGCCAATTTGAACAAAATAGTGAAAAAATCTTTAGACTAAAGTCCAAGTCTTTAGACTGAATCAATTTATATACTACTAAACTTTAGTTTTTCCTTATGTAGAATATGGCCACTAATTTATCATTAAGGTCCCTATTGGATAGTGACAAGTTTAATGGTTTAAATTTCAATAGCTGGTTTAGAAAACTTAAGATCGTCCTTGAGCATGAGAGGATTTATATATTCTGAATAATCTTGCACTAGAGGTTCCTAATGCAAACACCCAAAGTTCTGAGAGAGACACTTATCAGAAGTGGCTCAGTGATAGAACTAGCATGCGTTGCATCATGCTAGTAGCAATGAACGATGAATTTGGTCACCGGTTCGAGAAGCTTAGCCAGAAGAAATCATTCAAGCGTTGAATGAATCTTTCGACACACCCGATGACGTTGAAAGGCACAAGACTAGTTGTGCAATTTTTAATGCTCGAATGAGGGATGGATCTCCTATCACTGATCATGTATTGTACATGATTGAGAAGATAGAACTCCTAAGCAAGCTCGGCTTTCCCCTACATGAGCAGTTAGGAAAAGATGTGATCCTGAATTCCTTGCCTCCATCCTTCCGACCTTTCCTTACTCATTATCGAATGATAAAGCCTGCAGTCAACTACCAGTTTGTTGGGGTTGTTACAGAACTTTGAGAAGGATAACCAGCTCTCTAATGGTTTGGTTAATGTGGTTGAAGGATCTAAGGTAGGGCGTCAACTCTTTGGCAAAGGGAAGAAGAAAAGGAATAAGAAAAAGGTGCAACATGCTAGGACATCTATAAGGGGTCAGATGCAGAAAAAAAAAAAGTTGATAAAAGTCAAGCTGAATGCTTTCATTGCAAGATGCAAGGGCACTGGAAGAGGAACTGTCCTCTTTACATTGCCACACTTGATCCAAACAGTCCAAAGAAGAAAAAGAGGCAAGATGTTGCTCAACAAGGTATTTATATGATAACACCTTGTAATTTTTCTCTATATGATAATTAGACATGGGTATTGGATACTGGAAGTCCTTTTAACATTTGCAATTTATTGCAGGGACTACAGGTCACTAGAAGATTTGAGGACAATAAAAGATTCCTTAATGTCGGCGATGGAAGATTAGTTCCAGTTATGGCATTAGGAGTTCTTGAAATAGTTTTCAATAGAAATGTCATTGTACTAAATGATTGTCATTTTTGCCCAACGTTCTTGTTGAACGTAATTTCTGTAGGCCTTCTGACCAAAAGTCATTATGAAATTTCAATAAAGGATATTACTTTGAATATCATTATGAATGGAGTCACTGTAATGACTGGGCATTTATCTAATGGCATTTATATATTATCACAGTCTGTGAATGTAGTGTACAAATCAAGTAAGCGTCCTAGAATAACTGATGTCACAGATATTTATCTTTGGCACCATCGGCTGGGTCATATCAATAAGAATATATTAAATATGTTAACTTAGGAGGGCATCCTTCGAGTTGATGATTGTGAATCATTAACTACCTGTGAATCCTGTCTTCTTGGTAAAATGACCAAGTCATCTTTTACTGGAAAAAGGTAAAAGAGCCAAAGAGCTATTGGGTCTAGTACATACTGATGTAAGTGGACCAATGAGCACTTGTGCCAAAGGTGGATATTACTACTTCATTAGTTTTATAGACGACCTTTCTAGGTTCGGTTATGTCTATCTTATGAGACATAAATCTAAGTCATTTGAAATGTTCAAACTATATCATAAAGAAGTAGAAAAATAAACAGGAAAATGTATTAAGACCCTTCGATCAGATCGAGGAGGTGAATACCTTTCAAATGAATTTGTGACATATTTAAGGGAGAATAGGATTATCTCCCAATGGACTCCTCCGGGAACACCGCAGCATAACGGTGTGTCAAAAAGAAGGAATCGAACTCTGTTAGACATGGTTCGGTCCATGATGGGTTTTGCAAGCTTGCCAATATCATTTTGGGGATATGCATTAGAATCAGCTTGTCATATTCTCAATAAGGTTCCAAGTAAGTCTGTTTCTAAAACTCCACATGAGATGTGGTATGGACATAAACCGATTATCACCTATCTGAGAGTCTGGGGGTGTCCGGCTTATGTGAAACGTACAAAATCAGACAAACTTGAACCCAAATCTAACAAATATTTTTTTATCGGCTATCCGAAAGAAACCAAAGGATATTACTTCTACAATACTAAAGAATAAAAGTTGTTCATTAGTAATAGAGCAATTTTTCTTGAAAAAGGAGTTCCTTAGTGAAGGAACAAATAGCTTTAATGTTGAACTTGAGGAAGTTCATCAAGTAGAAGGAACAACACAAACCTTTGAACCCTTAGAATCTGAGTTGATTAGATCAAACTCAAAACCCATTTTAGATGCACCATTAAGGCGATCTGGTAGAGTACCACATCAACCGGACAAATACTTAGGTTTCTTAGTCCAGAATGAAGATCCTGTTGAACTCGATGAGAACAACGAGGATCCGATCACCTATATGGATGCTATGCAAAGGATTGACTCTAATAAATGGCTTGATGCCATGAAATCCAAACTTAATTCCATGAAGGACAATAATGTATGGACATTAGTTGACCCACCCAAAGGATAAAACCCATAGGGTATAAGTGGGTTTTCAAGAGGAAAAGAGGCGCAGACGGAAAGGTAGAGACCTATAAAGTACGTCTGATTTCCAAGGGATATCGTCAACGTTATGGTATTGAATATGACGAAATGTTTTCTCCTGTGGCAATGCTGAAATCTATTCGAATTATGCTAGCTATAGTAGCACACTTCGATTATGAGATTTGGCAGATTGATGTTAAAACTACATTTCTAAATGGTGATTTAGAAGAACTGGTGTATATGATACAGCCTGAAGGTTTTATATCTGAAGACGAGTCTAAAGTGTGCAGGCTACAGAAGTCTATTTATGGACTTAAGCAAGCATCTAGGAGTTGGAACATACGATTTGATAAAGTGATCAAATCTTATGGCTTTATTAAGAATAAAGAAGAACCTTGCATTTATAAATGGGCTAACGATTTCGTTATTGTATTTCTTGTATTATATGTGGATGATATTCTCTTAATCGGGAATGATATCCCTGCATTACAAGGAATAAAGACATGGTTATCATCACAATTCTCTATGAAAGATCTGGGAGAAGCATCATACATCCTAGGGATGAAGATCTATAGGGATAGATCTAAGAGGATGCTTGGTCTATCCCAATCTACGTACATTGACACAGTGCTAAAGAGGTTTAGCATGGAGAATTCCAAGAAAGGCTATCTTCCGATAGGCCATGGAATTCATCTTTCTAAGAAGGATTGTCCGATAACTCCTAATAAAAGAGAATGTATGAGTCGAATTCCATATGCTTCGGCAGTATGATCGATTATGTACACCATGACATGTACAAGACCAGATGTGGCATACTCACTAGAAGTAGTGAGTAGATACCAATCTGATCCAGGAGAAAAACACTGGCAAGTTGTTAAGACAATCCTTAAGTATTTGAGAAATACTAAGGACTAGTGGTTAGTCTATGGAGAGTCTGATTTGAAACTTGTTGGATATACGGATTCCAGTTTCCAATCAGATCATGATGATAGCAAAAGTGTATCAGATTTGTGTTTATCCTAAATGGTGGAGCTATTTGCTGAAAAAGTTTCAAGCAACATACAGTGGCAGATTTGGTGTGCGAGGAAGAGTACATCGCTGCATCAGATGCCGCAAAAGAAGTTGTGTGGCTGCGAAAGTTCATCTCTAAGCTTGGAGTGGTACCTTCCATAGATGGACCAGTCCTGTTGTACAGTAACACACTGGTGCAATAGCTCAAGCAAAGGAACCACGAGCATATCAGCGCACCAAGCACATACTGCACCGGTTTCATCTTATTCGAGAGATTATAGATCGAGGTGACATAAATCTTCAGAAGATTGATGGAAAGAAAAACCTAGGTGACCCATTTACTAAAGCACTCAGCATCAAGGAGTTTGATGACTATAAGTTGAAGATGGGTATTAGATACTGTAACGAGTGGCTTTAGGCTAAGTGGGAGTTTATTGAGAATTGTATCCTAAAGCCAATTATTTGATGATCGAGCTAATATAAATTGTATATAAATTAATATATTAATAAAAGTTATTTGGCAGTTTATTCATTACAAGAACATCTTCTTAATACTCCTGATAGTAATGAAGCCCTTAGGATCTTCTTTCACGATAAAAGAGGATTTATCTTTGAAGATCCTCAAAAGAGTTTGCGACCAAATGATATACTATGACAGGGCCATAGTACTATCAATTATAGGACGTTGTATATCATATTTTTTGGTTGTCCTCTTAACCAAGGAGTGTAGAGACACTGGTATGACATACAGGTGAAAGTGTAGGAGTACATTTCATCGAACGTGACTCATTTTCGGATACTCTACTGTCAAAAGTTAATCCGAGAAGATATAAGTATAAGTATCCTTCAGACCTGAAGATCACAACCAATGACTTGCAAGCAACTCATTGTACTTAGGTGCTGGACCACCTAGATTTTTAATCCAGCTACGAAAGTTTACTAGGTACAGTCAAGTACTTGTGGTAGTCAGTTGTGGATCAAGATGAAATTTGACCTATCCCGTTAAAAGGAGAAATGCTTGTGTTTCAATTTAGCAAGACCTTGGCTAAGGCACTTCATGTAAAGATCACATGATCACTAAAGTTGAAATCACTTTATGGATTTGCTGTTTAGAGTTGACAGGCTCTTAAGCCATCCTTAGCATTTGTGGTCAAGAGAATGAATTATACGATAACTGTTTCTTAGGGTTTTTGGAATTTGCTCGGCAACTCTTCGACCTATCCGGACGTCGGGTTCCATTGCTAGATGGGCACATCGATTAGTATAGAAAGTTGTTTCTATGCTACCGGCTTAGGTTCGAACCTAGAGAGTCACACGCATAGAAGTTTCCTAGGATGATCTTTTTGCTGATCAATGATTGAGAATCGTAAATGATTTAATTAATCAATTTGATTGATTGAATTATCTCAATTGGGTTAAGTACAAGTGAATAAGATTCAATTTGGTTTAAGTCTATTAGAAGGACTAGTCAATTTCAAATATTGATTTGAAATTAGACTTGATTTGGATTTAAATAGATTCAGGACTAGCCAAATTTGATTAAGGCTAGGACCATAATCTATGTAGGTTTAGTCCAATAAATTCAGATCAACTTAAACCAAAACCTGAACCCAAACCTCTCGCATAAGTATCTTACATGATGAGATAACTAAAATCTGAGAGATTAAATTCACATGTAGAATTTAATGTATAACATTAATCTTCTCCAAACCATTTCCGTCAGAATTCTAAGTGTTAGAATTAAAGTGGAATTAATGTGCCTCTTTGAATGAACAAGACGATGGAATTCTAAGTGATTAGAATTCATATCTCTTTTATTTTCACCGAACGTCGGAATTAAACAAAAGGTTGTGTCTCTTTGGTTTTCACCGAACGTAGGAATTAACCAAAGGTTGCATCTCTTTGGTTTTCACCGAACGTCGGAATTAAACAAAAGGTTGCGTCTCTTTGGTTTTAACCGAACGGCAGAATTCTAAGAGTTAGAATTGAGCCTATAAATTGGAGGACATCCCTCACCAGATTACAACAATGAGATGTTATGGATTGAATTTCTAAAGAGTTAGAATAGAAAATCCAGGTGTAATTTTGGTGTCAGAAAAAGTTTGGTGGATCTTGGAAGAAGATTCAAGTTGGAGGATTCAAGATTAGCAAAATTATTTTTCCGCGAGCTAGCACTCCCGGGAATCCGATCATTCGGGGGCTTCGCGTGGACGATACTAGAGGCCGGATGATTGAATGGTTGCAGAGCATAAAGGATTTACCTACTGTTCTTAAGGTGAGTGATTTGATCCCTAGATCTTAAGGCAGGCTTCAAGACGAGTAGTATGACTTCTCATCTTGAAGATTAAGATATGATCTTAATTATTTAATTTATATGCATTATTTAGATCAAACGCCTTATAATATAAGGCAAAGATATGATCTTGATGCATGTTAGATAGATTAATATGTAATCTTTAAATTTTTTCATTGATAATTGTTATCAAAAATAAAATATGTATGCCTCGGGGATTATTTCTCCCTACAAGATGGGTTTCGGTCATGCAGCGGAAGGCTGGATTTCAAAAAAAATTTTAACCTTGAAACCCTAATCAACCGAAACCTTAGACCCAAGACCCCTTGATTATAATAATTAATTAGTCATAAAATGTAACATATATATAGAGGAACATACCTTAGTACTTGGTGAAAAAGAAGGAAGCCGGTTATCCAATCTTTTCCACTAGGTGCCCAAGTGTTCGCCCTCTAATGGTGATCCATACGAGAATTGGATCAAAGATATGCTCACGAACTTGACTTAAACCTCTTTTTGGCTTCTTGACTTCTTGGCTTGGCTCTTAGGACCCTTTTATACTTTTCTTAAGCCTAATAAAACTTGTATAGGCTAAGAAAAGAGTTGTCCTAAATTGACTAAGGCTTGTAGGAAGGGGAGAGGGAGAGAGAAGACTCTTGTCTTAACAAGGATTACTAAAAATTATTCAATTTTTTTCACTATGTGCCACCCCCTTTAAATAGTGAATGGGGAGACGTCAAATGAAGGGATACAACCCATTCCACGTCCTTCTAAAAGGATATAAATTTTTTAAATTCATTTCAATTTGAATCAAGGGACAAATCGTTATAATTTTTGGCATTTTTCTCCCTACGCGCGCCACACCTAATGAAATGCTTTTGGCATCCCATCTTAAATCAGATAGCCTCTGATTTTGCCATGTGTCAATATAAGATTCTCCATGTTTATATGGACTCTTAAATCCCCAAAAGATATGCCTTCTAGTGCCTTAAATCAGAAGGACTTTTAGACGCCTCTTAAAAATTCTGCACGTGCACAGTTTTTCTTTCAAGAGTCCCATATTTCTTGGACTCTATTAATTCAACCTTATCCAATCCAATAAATGGTTGATCAGGTCAGAGGTTATCCCAAATTAATTTCAAAATTAATTTGGATCAATTAATTAAGTTGGTTCAAATCAATTTCGACCCAAATTGGAACGATAGTTAGTCGCATGTGCTAGCATGCTGATTGGCTAACAAATTAAATTAATTAATCTTATTAAAATGATTCTTTGACTAATTTCCTTATGTGTGTGACCCATTGGGTTCCTCATCTAGCCAGCAGTAGGTCTAGGTTTAAGTCGATTTAGTTCGATTAGAAAATAACTAACCGAATTAGATCAAATCGTACTAACCCTAGTTGCCAATTTAAACCATCTTTCAAACTGACTCATGAATTAAATTTATTTAATTCATGAAAACCTACAAGACATGATTGACATCTAGCAATGTATAATGCCTACCTAGAAGATGAGGAATTTAATGAAATTATCAAAATACCCTTCAGTGGTAAGTTATTATGCAATTCAATCCTTCGATCTTTCTTTATCCCGAATAAGTGATGTGTATGGAAAAATGTCAAGCCCTGACATTTTATTCATTTGAATCTTAAATCAATAATAAAGACTCAACAAATAAAAAATTAGAAACCTATTCTAATTTCATTTTGCTTTGATCAAAGACTTCTTGAGTCATCATATGGTGAGATTGCATGGGATTACTTTTCTTCTTACTAGGAATGATCGATTCCTTGTTGACCTTCTCATAACCTTCATACACAATCCTTCATATCCATGAACACCCCGTACATGACTTAGCCATGAATGAGTATGAACTAAAACATAGATTCATGTGCATAAGATTCTATGGTAATCTCAGGTCTAAGGATCACTTACACAACTCCCTCTAAGAGAACTATCTTTTGATAAGTAAGTAAGATCTCCATAAGATATTCTCAATGTGGATCAATTCAGTGAACTCATACCCTAATGAGCACCCACATCCTTATATTAGTATCTATACACAACTGGATGTGAGACCAACCACCCTCTTTATTGAGCATACATAGAATGTGCCAGTCTTATCGGTATCATCGATCTCTGACTCGATGATCCTTCGACTGGGAACATTTTAGATTAGAGTTTTTAGGAACTTAGGTCTTATCATTATGAACTGCATCATAACCCTAATTCCATTGCTCTAACCTTATGGGGTTCATCATAATCTTAATAAATATAAGACAGCATATGATGAATCGAAAAAATACCTTTTAATTAATAAAATATCATATATGAGTTAAAAATTTTATAAAAATGCCCTTACATAATTGACTTTTAGGACATTACTCTTTGAGAGGCAAACTTCTCTGCATGAGATGATTGCTTGCTAGCATTCAGATGGAGGCCTGACAAAAGATGGTCCACTTGTCACTGTCTTGCGGTGCTGAGTTGTGTGAGAACCATATGACAGCATCTTGTATGTATTTGATTTGATGTTTGTTAGAGTACAAGTATGATATCTTTATATACGTACCTTGTAGTGAATAGGACTACTTGTCGCCAAGTTGATTGAAGTTGGATGGATTATTCATGGTATTTATGATACCGTAAAGCAGAATATCACTGACTCCATGAAACCGCTTGCTTGGATAAGGAAAACAAAAGGCATGTAGCATAATTAAGTTTATGATTTATTGAGTCATAAGTGGATGCACTAAATGCATATAAAGTGTCAAACTGGATATATCCATTTAAGTTGTGTTAAGAAAACTACTTCATAGAAATTATATGCAATGTATTAGAAGTTGAGGGTTATTCTTCAATCAATCACTCTTTGTCGAATGTTTCATGAAGATTATGTGCAAGGAATTGAAAGTTGAGCTATGTTTATTGTTTGACCAGGGATTATTCTTTAATTAATCACTTTTTATCATTAATCTTTTATAAACCAAATGACAAATTTAAAGTCCATTTTGATATTTGAAAAAATCCACTCTAGGACCGTTTACTTATTACCACCTTACTCTATATTTTAACCATAACATGCTTGGTAGCTCTTCGAAATATTATATAAAAATATTTTATGGAGTATTATGACCTATCAATGATGCACAAAAAAAATCCATAATTCTAAACTAGTTTTCTAGTCAACAGCCATCCTATAATTAGGTTTTAGAGTTTCTCCACAACATCTGTGGTTCAACTCTAGGTTGAGTCACTTTAAGCTTTAGTTCAAACAATTTCTTAATCAAAACCTAATGTAACAATGGCTATGCTTGACACAACTCAAAATTTTGTCATGTTTCACCATATTAGAATTTGATTTTTGATTTTTGATTATTCTTTTTCCAATCCAAGCCGTTCTATTCTTTGGTTTGGATGTGTAAAATAAATCAATTTAAATATTAGGTTGGGTTCAAGATGCGAGCCTTATTGGATCTACCATAAGGGTTTGTAAGATTGTTTTGAGCATAGTTGTCAGATCTAGTCTAAACATCGATCTGATCAAAGGCTCGGATCACTTGATCATTGATTGAACCATCGATCAATTATTTTAATATAAAAATATATTTATATTAAAAATTAATTTTTAATAAAAAATTAAGGTTAATATGGTAATAAAATATGTGACCTTATTTCGTTCGGGCTGGATTGATCGGTTTACGGATGAATCGAATGGATTGATCGAATTATTTCGGATCATTATACATCTGGTTTTATGTTAGAATCGAACCGACTTGATCTTCGGGTCCCAGTTCAATCGCGATCCGAACCTAATAACTTTGGTTTTGAGTCTCACAAACCAGTTCAGATTTAAGTGCATGTTGTTGAACTAATCTCAAATTTCAAATAAAGCTTTCTTGGCCTCTCTTGGAAAGATAGGGTGCTAACCGAAGTAAGCCAAGATTTGCTGCTTTCCTTGCATCTAGAACTCATGAATTGAGACTACACAGACACTTGCAACCTCTACTAAATTAATTTTTGATTCTGTTCAGAGAACTAAAATATGTTCGATTCACCTTTCAAATACATCAACAAAAATTAACTAACATTTGCGCACACAAAAAACAAAGGCATTCCAAGTCCTCATGATTAAATGTAGTGATTTTAGAAATTATTATTATTATTATTATTTGAGCAGAAGGGTAGACTGAAAGGTCTAAAAGGCGCTAGAAGGGAAACAAGACAAACCTAGGATCCAAGAGAGAGAACTAAAACGGATTACATGGTTACAAGTTTCCTAGATTGGTTCCAGGTGGCCCCACACCAGACAAGCAATGATATAGTTTTTCTTTCAAAGGAGACATTGTTCCTAGTTATTGCTCAAATATTTTGATTTGCATACAAAGGAATTGACATCAGGATTTTACCCGGAATTTAATGGTGATATAAACAGACAGCAAGAGAAAATTTCAGATTTTCAAGCAGACCACTTCCATATAAACATAGGCTGCCTGTTTCACAGGTAGCTTTTTTTTATTAAATTCATCCAATTTAAAAGTAGAATTAGAAAACTCTGTATAAATGAATCTGTACAAAATGATGTACAAAGTAGAATAAGCCTGTGAGATCATTAAAAAATCCGGTTTCTTTTGCTTCTAATCTATCATCTGCTCCTGGGAATGCAGCCTTCATCGCAATATCCAAGGGTTCCTACCCGGGTGACCAAGGCTGACTGGCCGGATCTGACTGGCTGAGGTCTAGACTGACTTGCTGAGGCCGAGTCTGATTGGCTGAGGCCGAGTTTGACTTGCTGAGGCCGAAGTTGACTGGCTGAGGTCGAGTCTTACTTGTCGAGGCCGAGGTTGATTGGCTAAGGCCAAGTCTGACTTGCCAAGGCTGACTGACTGAGGTCGAGTCTGACATACCGAGGCCGAGGTTGACTGGCTATGGTTGAGTCTGACTTGCCGAGGCTGACTGGCTGAGGCCGAGTCTGACTTGCCGAGGCCGAGGGTTACTGGCTGAGGCCGAGTCTGACTTATCAAGGCTAAGGTTGACTGGCTAAGACCGAGTCTGACTTGCCAAGGCTGACTGGCTAAGGCCATAGCCGAGACTAGCTGAGGCCGAGTCTGACTTGCTAAGGCTGAGGCTGATGTCATAGGTCGAGTCCGACTCCAATGGCCGAGGCCGACCCGAGAACTGATTGGATCCGATCCCAATGAAATTATCATTGCCTACTGGGCTTATTGGCCCATCAAATATATTTGAAGATAACTTGTGCAATGTATGGAGTAATCGCTAGTATTGAATGAAAGCCATGCCATCACATCATTCATCTCAAAAAATAAAAGCATCTCACGCATGCAATCCCTTTATACTTATATGTTCGATATCCTAATATGAGATTCTCTATTTTTGAATCGAAGGATTTAGAATCTACGATAATTCCTCGAGTAACCCTCACCTAAAACTATACTGATGCCATCAATAAGGCAGAATTTTCATACCCAAATCTTTCATGTGTCATCTTTTTTTTTTTCTTTTATAAACACAATTGTAATAATAAAAAGAAGTAAAACATATTTAATTAATCATAGCAGTCCTTGTGTTGCGTCAAAGGAAAGCTTTGATACGACAACTTATTGTGTAGCAGTGGAAGAGGTTAACAAGAAAAAAGGAACGAGAAAATAGATAAAAAATAGCACACCAGATTTAACATGTTTTAATTTGCTTGATTTACATCTATACTAGCAAAAACAACATAAATTCTCTTATAAAAATAAATCAAAGATTACAATGTCTGTTTTCTTATCAGAAACACTCTCTTTCAGAATCCTAGATCTATTTATATCCAATCGAACTATCTCTTAAACTCTCTCAATAATACTTTTAAACATCAAGTTTATATGTGCTTATATAAGGAAGGTATTTGTGGTGTATGCCCCCAAGCTAGGCTGTCAACGGGCTGACAATGGGCCGGGCCTCACAGAGGTGATGACCCCGTGTTCACTACTGGTTGGATGGAATGATGGATGACCGAGATGATTTTTTTTTTAGTCACAGAAAATAAAGGAGGTGTTGACGCCAAGTCACTTTCCTCGAGCACAGGGAAAACGGACGTCTTTCTCGTCAAACTCCTGCAAGAAAAGTCCCCGAAGATCGGATGCTCCAGTGGGGACCCTCCGACGCTCAAGTTAGTCACTCGGGAACATGCGAGAGTTAACTAGCAGAAAGAAGCTAGGAAACTAGAGTTTTTCGGATCCATACTTACAGCGTGAGCGTATGCTTTTATACCTGTTCGAAGATACCCCCATTCATTCCCGGAGATTGTTGATTTCAAGGTGCCCCGTTCAATAACGGACAAAAGATGAAGCTGACAGTGAGTGATCGTACTGTCGCCGTACATGCCGGAGGTGTCCCGCATCACCTGCTAGTGCGGCCTCATAGGTGTCTTGCACCGGTGGTTATACTGGTGCGCGCCACCACCGGATGTGATCGCGCACAGTTGTGGGCAGGTAGTGAACCGTACGCTGTAACGGGGTATGGCCATGTACAGTGACAGACAGGTGATGGACCATACGCCGTTATGAGGTATGGCCATGCCCTGCTATGGATGTGTGGTGGGTTACGTGAATGTGCCAGGTGGCCCGGAGTGGGCCGGATCATGCATCAAGTACTGTTCATGCAGCCTGAGACCGAGGGGGTCTCGGGGGTCGAGATACTGTTCATGAGGCCCGGAAGCTGTGGCTTGAGACCGAGAGAGGAACTCGAGGCCAAGCACTGTTCATGCAGCCGAGACCGAGGGGGTCTTGGGGGTTGAGATACTGTTCATGAGGCTCGGGAGCTGTGGCTTGAGACCGAGAGAGGAGCTCGAGGCCAAGCACTGTTCATGCAGCCCGAGACCGAGGGGGTCTTGGGGGTTGAGATACTGTTCATGAGGCCCGGAAGCTATGGCTTGAGGCCGAGAGCGGAACTCGAGGCCAAGCACTGGTCATGTAGCCCAAGACCAAGGGGGTCTCGGGGGTTGAGATACTGTTCATGAGGCTCGGGAGCTGTGGCTTGAGGCCGAGAGCGGAACTCGAGGCCAAGCACTGTTCATGCAGCCCGAGACCGAAGGGGGTCTTGGGGGTTGAGATACTGTTCATGAGGCCCGGGAGCTGTGGCTTGAGGCCGAGAGCGGAACTCGAGGCCAAGCACTGTTCATGCAGCCCGAGACCGAGGGGGTCTCGGGGGTTGAGATACTGTTCATGAGGCTCGGGAGCTGTGGCTTGAGGCCGAGAGCAGAACTCGAGGCCAAGCACTGTTCATGCAGCCCAAGACCGAGAGGGTCTCGGGGGTTGAGATACTGTTCATGAGGCCCGAGAGCTGTGGCTTGAGGCCAAGAGCAGAACTCGAGGCCAAGCACTGTTCATGTAGCCCGAGATCGAGGGGGTCTCGGGGTTCAAGAGGCCAAGAGGGCCTCCGTCAGTCGCCGTTATCATTTATTCTAATGGCGCTAGATCAGCTATATCAGATGCCCCCTCACCCATGAGGCGAAGTGGGCCCACCCCAGCGAGGCGAAAGGGGTGTCACCTCCTAAGTGGCTGATCCCTGCCCTTTGCGAACTGCCCCCGGACACGTGTCTCTGAGCACTGCGATGACTTTATGCGGGCATCAAGTGGGGATGTGAAAGGGCAGCCACTACCATCAACCCGATCTGCGACGATCGTCCTCGAGGCAAGGTTGATCCTCTGAAGTCTGTGCGGAAGGTGGCACTATCATTACCCATCATAACGATGACGTTAGCAGCGTCTCA
Organism: Calamus simplicifolius; assembly: GCA_900491605.1. NCBI lineage: Eukaryota > Viridiplantae > Streptophyta > Magnoliopsida > Arecales > Arecaceae > Calamus > Calamus simplicifolius. The sequence goes on along the minus strand of UESW01003910.1, from coordinate 1,244,104 downwards.
TCGCTGGCCGGAGGCGGATCGTACCATGCGCCAAGCGATCATCGAGGCAGCCCTGCTACGGTGAGAGTCCACGTGGCTGATGAGATAAGGCAGGATAATTTGAAATCCAATAAAACTCGGGTGGGGGTTGAATCTGGCCATACCGCTCCTGCTTCCATTGTCTTCTTCCTCTAGCTCCCTAACCTTCAGCCTCCTGGCTCTCCCTGCAATCTGAGATTTCGCGCACGCCATTTTCTTCCCCAGGTCAGATCTTTGTCCTTTCCAGACCTTTCTATTTCTTCTTCCAACAATGAGCTCCCAGTCCTGGACTTCGGAGAACGATTCAGAGGATCGTTCTCCTTCTGGGAGGCTTCATGCCTCTCCTTCCTCTCCCCCTTCTCCTTCACCTCCTCTTGAGTGGTCCTCTGATTCAGAGGACCACGTCCCCCTAGCTCGGCGGCGGGTCGCCGGGGAGGCTCTCGCAGGGAGGCATCCGGCGGCGGCTGGCGTGGCCCCATTGAGGAGACGCCGGGCGGAAGCCAGCACCTCCTCACGGGTGGAGGCGGAATCCCCGGAAGGGGTCACCTCCAGGTGGTAGGTTAGGATTTGGCGAACATTCGGGCCCGTTACCAAATCCCTCGGGATGTTGGGCTCTATCTCCCGACTCCCGACGATAGAGTGATTTCCTCTCGACCAGGCCGAGTGGCCATTTACGAGATTTCTTTGAGGGTGGGCCTTTGCATACCCTTTCCTTCTTTTTTTGTGAACCTCCTCGACTATTACTCCCTGACCCCCTCTCAGCTGGTCCCGAACTCCCTCTGAGTTGTTAGTGCCTTCGTCGTCCTCTTCCATCATCTCCATGTTACCCCTAGAGTCTCTCTTTTCACTCTTTTTACATCCTCCGGGATCAGAAGGGTTGGTGGTTGTTTCAGCCCCGACCCGACCGAGTCCTTAAACTTCTTCTCCCTTCCTCCATTAAGGGGTGAAAATCCCGGTTTCTTTTTTGCCAATCTTGATCAAGTTAGGCCCCGGTGGGGGGACCCCGACCTCCGAGGTAATACGAATTCCACTGTCCACCCTGGTGACAAGGAAGCGTTGGGGCAGCTGTTGGCTACCGACATCCCTTGGTACAACCTGCTTCTGACAGAGGAAAACCTCCAGTCGGCGGGTCTCATTTTCCACCGCGGTAAGTCTCCCTTATACTTAGTCAAAGTCTTCCTGTTTCATCATTTTCTCTTTTTCTTTCTTTTTTTTTTTTACTAAACCCGACCGATGTCACACAGCTATGAAAATCCTGACCCGCAAACTCGTGAAGGCTGCGGCTAAAAGGAGGGCCCGAGAGAGGCCAAGTGAGGGGCAACAAGCACCGGCCCTGATACGCCTGACAGTGCGGGTGCCCGAGCCACCGGCACCACAAGAGCCTCCAGCTGCCCCGAAGATCGACTTGACGGTCGACACCCCGCCCGAAAGGGCAGTGGGCGAGGAGGTAGCGGCAGCAGAGCGGGTCGCGGAGGAGCCGACGATGGTGGCGGAGCTGGCGATGGTGGAGGAGCCGGTCATGGAGAAGCCAGTGACAGCGGAAGAACTTGCCACCTCCCGCTGACCAGTTCCTGCCGACATAACAGGAACTGGGGAGAGGGACCGTCGGGGCTGCAGGTCCATCTCTGGAGCAGACACCAGCAAGCAGCCCCCCATGCGCCGAATCCAAAACCGTAGGGGCTGCAGGAGGGAACGGAGCCAGGCAAAGGCTACACCGGGACTCCATTCTAGACGACGGACGCTGGGCAGAGTGGCTCATTTCATCAATCTTCGTGCCCAAGGTTCAGGAAGAGCTCAGCCAGTTGAAGACGGCTACTTTCTTCCGAGAGTCCTACCTGGCCCTGGTCAAGGTAAGTAAACTCACAGCCTATCGCTTTCGGATTCCCCCTTTATTCCTCCTCTCTCTTTTTAACATGAGGTCTGACTACAGATTGCAAACTCCTTGGCCGCTACGAGGGAGGTCATCCATGGGGGAAAGACCCTCATGCGGGAGGCCCAGAAGGAGGCGGAGGAGGCTCGCGCTCGAGCAGAAGCGGCCGAGAGGGCCTTGGAATCGGCCAGGACTGCCCGGGCCGATGAAATAAGAGCGGCCGAGAGCCGGAGAGAAGTTGAGGCCAACCGTCTGCGGGCGGCTCTCAGCCAACTAATGGAGACCGAGAGCGCTGTTATGGCCCGAGACCTTCACATTTCAGAGTTGGCCGCGACCATCCAGGCGACCGAGAATCAGACGGGCGAGGCCGAAGAGAAGGCAAGGAGGGCCGAGGAGAAGGCGAAAGAGGCCGAGGAAAGGGCAAAGAAAGCTGAAGAGAGGACAAAGAAAGCTGAGGAGGAGAGAGATCATGCCCTGGAGGCCGAGAGGATAGTGGTGGCATCTCTGGCCGCAGAGAGAGAGGCTCGAGCTGCTAAAGTGGAGGCAGCTGTGGAGGCTAGGGCCGCCAGCATTATTGAAGAGTTTCAGGCATTCGAGCGCTTCACCGATGAGCTGGCCGAAGCTTCAGCGGAGGCGTACCTTCAAGGGTTCTAGCGTGGAAAGGAAAAGGTCGCTCGAGACCTGGACTTTCCACAAGCCCTTGAAGTCGAGCCGGAACGTCTTTCCGAGGTCGGCTCATCCGACGACGAGCACGCACCAGCCGAGCCGTGAGCTTCACATTGTATTTTTATTTTTGCAAGTCCGGCTTGGTCGGCATTTTGTAAGCACTTTTGAGTTAATGAAATATATTCTTTTCTTTGACGACATTTGTCTTCATCCTACTGTGTCCTTTCCTCAAGTCCTTTGGTTACCGATGTGGGACCCCTAGGGGCTTCGTCGGTACCAAGGAATAATCTTCAATTCATTCTCGAACAACCTCGACTTAGTCTCATAGGACCGAATCCTAGAGTCGGAGAATATGGACTCTTGGCGATCGATGGAGCATCTGACTCGAAAGGGTAGGACTCGAACTTCCAAGGGCTGCTTGCGCGTAGCTTTGAAAATGATGCGCTGGACTTCGTGCCTGGCTGGCCCAGGGCTCTTTGTGCCGATAGGGGGTCGGGCTTTAGTTGTCAAGAGCCAATGGTACATCGCTCTACCAGTGTAAACTGGGCTTTGTGCCTGGCTGGCCCAGGGCTTTTTGTGCCGACAGGGGGTCGGGCTTTAGTTGTCAAGAGCCGATGGTACATCGCTCTGCCAGTGGTACACTGGGCTTTGTGCCTGGCTGGCCCAGGGCTTTTTGTGCCGATAGGGGGTCGGGCTTTAGTTGTCGAGAGCCGATGGTACATCGCTCTGCCAGTGGTACATTGGGCTTTGTGCCTGGCTGGCCTAGGGCTTTTTGTGCCGACAGTGGGTCGGGCTTTAGTTGTCGAGAGCCGATGGTACGTTTCTCTGCCAGTGGTACACTGGGCTTTGTGCCTGGCTGGCCCAGGGCTTTTTGTGCCGATAGGGGGTTGGGCTTTAGTTTTCGAGAGCCGATGGTACATCGCTCTGCCAGTGGTACACTAGGCTTTGTGCCTGGCTGGCCCAGGGCTTTTGTGCCGACATGGGGTCGGGCTTTAGTTGTTGAGAGCCGATGGTACATCGCTCTGCCAGTGGTACACTGGGCTTTGTGCCTGCTGGCCTAGGGCTTTTGTGCCGATAGGGGGTCGGGCTTTAGTTGTCGAGAGCCGATGGTACATCGCTCTGCTAGTGGTACACTGGGCTTTGTGCCTGGCTAGCCCAGGGCTTTTTGTGCTGACAGAGGGTCGGGCTTTAGTTGTCGAGAGCGATGGTACATCGCTCTGCCAGTACACTGGGCTTTGTGCCTGGCTGGCCCAGGGCTTTTTGTGCCAACAGGGGGTCGAGCTTTAGTTGTCGAGAGCCGATGGTACATCGCTCTACCTGTGGCACACTGGGCTTTGTGCCTGGTTGGCCTAGGGTTTTTGTGCCGACATGGGGTCGGGATTTAGTTATCGAGAGCCGATGGTACATCGCTCTGCCAGTGGTATACTAGGCTTTGTGCCTGGCTGGCCCAGGGCTTTTGTGCCACAGGGAGTCGGGCTTTAGTTGTTGAGAGCCGATGGTACATCGCTCTGCCGTGGTACACTAGGGCTTGGCTGGCCCAGGGCTTTTTGTGCCGACAGAGGGTCGGGCTTTAGTTGTCGAGAGCCGATGGTACATCACTCTGCCAGTGGTACACTGGGCTTTGTGTCTGGCTGGCCCAGGGCTTTTTGTGGAAAAACTAGATGCTAGAACTTAAATTCATTGATGTGGAATGAGGGGTGAGAACCCAATAGAATACAAGTATGGTATTTAATGCAAGAAAGAGATGTATTATTGATAGTATCGACGGAGATTGTCAGCGATCCACGTCTGGGGGTGCGGCCTCCCATCCAATTCTTCAACCTTATATGCTCCGTGACGAAGTACTTCGGCGATCTGGTAGGGCCCCTCCCAGTTCGGAGCTAGCTTGCCTCCTTCCGATAGCCTCAAAATTTCAGCTCGCCGAAGGACCAGGTCTCCCGGCAAGAAGGTCTTAGGGCGCACGCGGGCGTTGTAATATTTGGCGGCTTGTTGCCGGTAGACCGCCATCTGAAGTCGTGATCAGTCTCGCACCTCCACCAGTCGAGGTTGGCTCGTAGCTGGTCCGGTTATCCTCCGAACTGTACGACTCCACTCGAGGGCTCGGGGAACCTATCTCCACCGGGATGACAGCTTTGGACCCGAAGACCAGGCTGAATGGGGTCTCTCTGGTGGGAGCCCGTGGCGTTGTGTGGTAGGCCCATAGCACATTGTGGAGTTCCTCCACCCACCGCCCCTTGCAATCATCTAGTCGGGTTCTCAGTCCTTGAAGAATGATGCGATTAGTTACCTCGGCCGCTCCGTTGGTTTGAGGATGCCCGACGGAAGTGAATCTCTGATGTATGCCCAGTTCGGAGCAGAATTCCGGAAGGGCGCATTGTCAAACTGTCGGCCATTGTCGGTGACCAGAGTGTGTGGTAGTCCGAACTGGCATATGATAGACTTCCAAAAGAAGGATCTTACCTTACTCTCAGTGATCTTAGCAAGGGCTTCGGCCTCAATCCACTTGGTGAAGTGATCGACGGCCACCAGGAGGAACTTGCGCTGTCCGGAGGCTGGGGGAATGGTCCCAAGATGTCCATACCCCACTGGGCGAAGGGCCAAGGTGCCGCCAGGGGGGTCAGCTGAGATGACGGCTATCGCTGAATATTGGCGTGGCGCTGGCAGCTATCACACTTCTTAACAAGCTCCGCGTCTTCCTCATGGTCAGCCAGTAGTACCCCTGTCGTAAGGCCTTGTAAGCTAGGGCCCTGCCCCCAGGTGACTCCCGCAGATGCCCTCATGGATTTCCCGCAAGATGTAGTCTGCTTCGACTGGTCCGACGCATTTAAGGACCGGGTAAGAAAATGATCTTCGATAAAGCTTCCGTCCATTATCAGGAATTTTGAAGCCCACCGTCTGAGTAGCCTGGCCTCGGCAGGGTCTTCTGGGAGAGTGTCGTCGGCCAAATACCGACATAGGCATCCATCCAGGAGGGCCCTTGTTCAACCGGCAGTGCCTCATCCACGGCTTCGATGCTCGGGGTCTGCAAGTGCTCCACATACGTTCTTCCCAGGGTCCCATCGGCCGAGGTGGCTAATCGGGACAGCGCGTCGGCCCTAGCGTTCTCCGCTCGGGGAATGTAGCTAACGCGGAAGTAAGAGAACCGAGAGGCTTGGGCACTTTGCTCAGGTAGCGGGACATGGTCGAGTCTCTGGCTTCGTATTCCCCAGTCACTTGCCCAGAAATGAGCTGGGAGTCGGTGAAGGCCCTCAGACGCCCGCACCGAGCTCCTCAGCTAGCCTCCCCGCCAACAGGGCTTCATACTCCGCTTGGTTATTAGTGGAACTGAAACCGAAGGGCGTACTCCACCACCTCTCCCTCGGGGCTCGCAAGATGAGCCCGGCCCCCTTCCTTGAGAATTTGCTGCTCCATCTACATGCAAGATCCAGTCTTCCTTCCCTGGTTCCTCGATCGAGGAGGATTCCACGGGCACCTCCCACGATTCCTTCGAACATCCCTCGGTCCAAGAACACTCGACCAAGAAATCAGCTAACACTTGAGATTTCATGGCAGACCTTGGTCGAATAGATAGGTCAACTCGCTCAGCTTGATGGCCCACTTGGCTAACCGACCAGAGGTGTCCGGACGGGATAAGATGGTCCGAAGAGGTTGGTCCGTGAGCACCACGATGGGATGAGCTTGGAAGTAGGGTCGGAAGCGCTGGGCAGAGACCACCAGGGCAAAAATGATCTTCTCAGTCCTGGAATATCTGGTCTCAGCATCATGAAGTACCTTGCTGGTGTAGTAGACCGGCCTCTGTACTCCGTCGGCATCCATACGCACGAGCACAGAACTGACGGCCTCTGGGGAGGCTGCAAGGTATAGAAAGAGCTCTTCTCCGCCCCTTGGCTTGGACAACAGCGGGGGAGTGGATAGAAAATGCTTCAACTCCTCGAAGGCATCCTGACACTCCTTTTGTCCACTCGAAGCTGTTGACCTTGCGCAGCGCCTTAAAGAAGGGCAGGCACCTTTCTGCCGACCTTGACATGAAACGACTCAAGGCCGCGACCCTCCCGGTTAGGCGCACCTCCTTCTTATTAGCTGGGGGCCTCATGTCCAAGATAGCCGAATCTTGTCAGGATTAGCTTCGATCCCCTGTTGGGTCACCATAAAGCCCAGAAACTTGCCTGCGCCACCCCAAAAGCACATTTGCGGGGGTTTAGCCTCATCCGGTACCGGCGCAGGTTGTTGAAGGTCTCTGAGGTCGGCGACGTGGTCAGCAGTACTGGTGCTCTTGGTCAGCATATCGTCCATACACCTCCATGTTACGCCCGATCTGGTCCTCAAAGACCTTATTCATCAACCTCTGATAGGTGGCTCCGGCATTCTTCAACCCAAACGCATCACCTTGTAGCAGTAAATCCCTTTTTCAGTAACAAAGGAGGTGGCTTCTTCATCAGCTGGGTTCATCCTGATTTGGTTGTACCCCAAAATGCATCCATGAAGCTAAGAGTTTCGTGCCCGGACGTGGCGTCCACTAGCTGGTCGATCCGGGGCAGTGGGAAGCTATCCTTGGGGCACGCCTTATTGAGATCGGTGAAGTCCACGCACATCCTCCAGCTCCCACTGGCCTTGCGAACCATCACGACATTTGCCAGCCAGTCGGGTAGTGCACCTCACGGATATGACCGGCTGCCAACAGCTTTCGCACCTCCTCATCCACGGCCTTCTGCCTATCAGGAGCGAAGCTCCTCTTCTTTTGCCGAATGGGTCGGCACTCCGGCTTAATGTTGAGCTGGTGGGTAATCACTTCCTCGGAATGCCGGGCATATCGGACGCCGACCAGGCGAAGACATCAGCATTAGCCCGCAAGAAAGCGAGGAGCTGGTCATGGGCCTCCTCCGGGAGCAGGGCTCCGATCCGATCGTCTTCGTTTGGTCCTCCCCAAGAGGGAAAGCAAGCAGGTGCTCGGCCGGCTCTCCTCTCCTTTCTAGATCCCGGGGTCTAGCGCTTCCGGTGCGGGTGCAGGCACCACCCCTGCGGACTGGGGGCCATGTGGTAGCAAAGCGGAGGTGGGTTCTGCTCTCCCCGCATCTCCCCTACTCCCTCCCTGGGAAACCTACGAGGAGTCGCTTAGTGGATATGACAGCATCCAAAAGGTTGAGCCCAGGCCTCCCGAGGATTGCATTATAGGCGAGGGGCACTCGGACCACCAGGAAGCTCATGAAGACTGTGCTTTGGGCGGGCCATGCCAGCCGTGACAGGAAGAGTGACCTCCCCCTCAACTTTCACGGAGTCTCCAGTGAACCCCATCAAGGGGTGGCGACGGGCCGGAGCAGGTCGGGCGACAGGTTCATGCGAACAAAAGCATCATAACTCAAAACATCCCATATCAACCAGAATTCTTTTTACAGGTGCTTAGCAATCGTCATGGACACGACGACGCTATCATCATTTTTATTCACCACCCCCTCTAAGTCCTTTTTAGAAAAAGGAATTACAATCTAACTCCCCCTCCTCTCGGCCTTTTGGGCGGGCCGCCTGCCCCCCAGGAAATCATCGCCACCGTCTTCTCGGTTGGGCATTATCGATCATCGGCGGGGAGGCGCTGACGGACCAGGAGTATCCGGGTTGTTCCTTGAACGAACTTTCCCAGATGGCCACGCTGGATAAGATCCTCTATCGCCTTTTTTAGCTGGCGGCAGTCGTCGGTGTCGTGTCCATGGTCCGGTGATAGCGGCAGTAAAGGTTCTTGTTGCGGGGGATTTTTGGGTTCATCGGAGGTGGGCTGAAAATAAGACTCTCCCTCAATCTCGAGCAAGATGTGTGATATAGGGGCGAGCAGGGGAGTGTAGGGCCCTCTCTGTGCTGGGACTCGAGGATGGTTGTCTGGCCGGCGGGGAGGTTCGAGCTTCCTGGGTCGAACTTCGATAGGCTCAGGGGGTCAACTTCTTGGGGACACCCCCTCTCGCCTCGCGCCGGGAGGAATCAGCTTCGTCGGTGCGGATATACTTCTGGGCCCGAGTCAAAAGTTTGGCGTAAGATCCGGGCAGCTTCTTGTCAAGGGAGTATGCGAAGCGAGACGACGGAGCCCTCGCTTCAAGGCCAAGGTGGCCACTGAGTCTTCAAGATTGTAAACCTCCAGGGCTACCTCCTTGAACCGAGCGACGTAATCCCACAAGGACTCGCCTCTTCTGCTGGACAGCGAAGAGGCTGTCAGCCACCCTGGAATCTTCGGCAGGCATCAAAATGGGCCAAGAAGGCCCTTTCCACTGACGGAAAGAATCAATACTCGTGGTGGCAGACGAGAATACCAAGCCCGGGCGGCCTTCTTTAGGGTGGCAGGGAAGGCAATGCACATGAGCAAATCGGTGGCCCCTGGACCTGCATGAGAACCTTGTAACTTTCCAGGTGGTCCAGGGGATCGTGGTTCCATCATATGGGTCCAGCTGGGGGAGGCAGAACCGGATGGAGATGGGCTCTTCCATGATGTGGCAGGACAGCGGTGGCTGGCTGTCATAGTCCCTCTGGCAGGTGAGTGATTCGGTGGCTGAGTTCC